>JBDJHY010000087.1:10948288-10970105 GCA_039654485.1 Withania somnifera
GAGTCTCCCTTGAATTTACGTTCAGGGTTTCTTTCGTAATTAGGTTGTTCTCCGAACCTTTTTTGTACTGAGCTGGGTAACTCAGTCACCTGGGCTACGGATTTTTCCGTTGGTTGATTCTCGAAATTAAAAAAAAAAAATCGGGTCCAGACCCACAAATGAATAGGAAGCGAGGCGAGGGTCCACGTAAATCTTCAGTTGATTATTTATGAACAACAAATATCTTGCATTTATTAAAAATTATATTAAAGAAAAAAAATTATTTTATACTAATGATAAAATTTATATAACTGGATTTTACTCCAAAATATCATTAGAAGGAACCCAAAATATGTAAATAATAGTTATCCCAATTTTGTTTATTTTGTTAATTTTTTCCCCTAAATTTTTGAGTTTATTGTTAAAAATAAGAAGAAAAAATTATTTAAAGTTTTTAAAAGTGTTCATATATCAATAAGATAAGTTGCAATAGATAGATTTTATGAACTTTGTAATACGTATGATCACAGTTCTAAGTTAGATACATGATTGCAGTTCATATTTATCAATAGTAATTGTAAATTGCAAATCTTTTTATTAATTTTTATTAAAATTTAATATAAAAAATTATTTGTGTTAATGTAGAACTGTTTTTTTTAAAGAAATATAATGTTAATTGAAAACTGTTTTCTTTAGTCCTAATATAAAATATATTTATATTCATTAGTCAATTTTCAAATGGAGAAAATTTTAACTTAAAGGGTAAATAAGTTAATCAATTTTCAGTGATATTTTGATCCACCAACATCTATTCCCACTTTTATAATAATATAGAATAATGTCAATGGACATACCTATTGCGTTATTTCTGTCAATCATAATAAATATTAAAATTATTTAAATTTAACTTAGTATTTGACGAATACTCATTCTTTTAAATAAAAATTTTAATTTACTTAAATTATTTTTAATTACTAGGCAAAATTTTAATAATATAATTATGTTCAATATTTATGTAAAATCTCAAATTGAATTCTTAATTGAAGTGCAAAATTATGAACTTTTTACAAAAGTTTAATATAAAAAAATTATATGAATAGAAAACTTTTTAAAAATTGAAAAATTTACTTTTAATAGAATTTTTTAAATTTAACCCTAACACAAATTATATTTATACCCATTAATTTATCTTAAATTTATAAAACTTAAACTAATATGCCAGCAGGCACCAGGGAGTAGTGTAGTAAATAGCAGAAAATGGAAAAGGAAGCGGCCATGAGAAGCACTTGAGTTTTTTAAGTTGCAGACGCTGTGGGCGTTACAATCTACACTCACTCTTTGAATTCTTACTCATCTCTATTCCAACTTGTACAAATATTGAGACAACTTCCAAAGAGTGAGCTTTGACACTTAGCATAGCATAGCAATGAAAACTCATGAATTACATACACTTGTAAACAAATTCAGACATGAGTTTAACTCTCATTGGGTCACCACTAATGGGGTTAAAGTGTCAGTTGCTGCAACTTTACTAAGTATTGCTGGTTTCATTTTTGCGATGAAAGAGGGTAAACTGAGAAACATCATCATGGCATCAGAGAAACAAAGTTCGAAAAATCATTGGTTAGTTCCTGGATTGCAAAATCTTGGAAATAACTGTTTCTTGAATGTTGTTTTACAGGTAATTTTCTTGAATTTTGTTGATAGAAGTTTGTTTTCTTAATCAGCTGAGCAAATTTACTGTGGGATTTTTCAGTTCAGCTTTTCTTGATTGGTTTCAATTTTTGTAGCTATGAGATTTTTGGTGTTTCATTTTTTATATGTATATGTTGATTTTGGATTAGGCTTTAGTTAGCTACAAGAGTTTTAGCCAATTTCGTGTGGGCTGATCTTTTCTTGAATTTTGTTGATAAATGTTTTGAGCTTTAGCAAATTTGGTGTAGGGTGATTTTTTCTTGAATGTTGTTGATGAAAGTTGTTTTTTTTAATCAGCTGTTTGAGGTTTAGCAAATTTAGTGTTGGTGATTTTTTCTTGAATTTTGTTGATGAAAGTTTGTTTTTTTTAAGTCAGCTGTTAGAGCTTTAGCAAATTTAGGGTAGTTCTTTTTTTAAAAAAAAAAAAAATTTAATTCAGCATTGTTGATTCGTTTCATTTTTTTTTTTTTGGTAAGGTATGTGGTTTTTGATGATTTTCTTTTTTATATATATGTCGATTTCGGGTTAGGCTTTAGCTAGTTGTAAGAGCTTTGGCAAATTTCTTGAGAAAACTATGGAGGAATATGAGGGTTCATCAATGGAAGGAAATAGAGACTTGCCAGTTATTGCTGCTTTGGCTTCACTTATGGAAGGTGAGTTTGAAGTCTGACATAGTACAATTTTGTTGGTTGAATGAACTTACATGAATAAATACCTATTTATTTCTACTCGAATGGAAATGTGGATACTCAATGAAAACTAAGAAGAGTTTGTGCTGGTAGAACTGATAGCTATGTAGGATTTATGGAATAAAGCACGAACTCTAAGATAAATTAATTGCATTTTAGTGAATTATGGATTGATGAACCACAGCTGAATATACATAGAATGGTTATACGCAGAAGGTATGGAAAGCACTACAGAGAGAGAATGAATTCTTGTGGTTATATAGAAGACCAGAAAGCTGCAAATTGGAACATGTAAATTGTACTGTGTATCTTATTCCAGCATTTTGTGTATGATTTTGATTAGGAAACAAGCATTTGTGTTTTTGAAATTAGGTTTAACTTTTCAGATAATCTTCTTATTCTGAAGCAGTTATTACGATGAAGAGAATTCCTCGTCCTTAAGGGAATGTACTTTTGACTTTCTTTTGACTTTGTTTGAAACCTTAAAGTTCAATGGAAAAGAGAATTCCGATCTCTTGTTTCTGGTTTAAATATGACTTGCTATTTTATTCCATTAGATAGGAATCCTTGTTACAACAATAGGAGTCTAATCCTTGTGAAACGAGGAAGCATAAATACAACTTCTGGAATAATAATAATAGCTAAACCTAATCCCTATGAAGCTAGGAAACATAAATCCTATTCTATAATAGAAAGAAAGCTACAGAAAGTATAATTAAGTACTTAACTTAATTGGCTTCCTTTTGGCCATACGTCTTGCCCACAGATGCATCCACCACATGCATGCTTAACATGAAGCAAAAATAATATTTACTTACCGTATACATGTTCTAAAGTATTTGAGTTTAAACCCAAATTTATAGCGTGCAAAACGACAAACAAACACTTTTGGCTCTAAATAGTTGTATGTTAAGTCATATATGTCGTTTCATTCTTAAAAAATTGCAAATATATACATTATAGATATCGAATTAATTAGTGGCAATCCTATAATCGGTCTTTCAGTAAAACCAATGCCCTCCTTTCCATAGTTCATGGACCTTTGCTAGCGCCATAAATGGAGATGGCAGTTTTCATCTTTATCCATCGTCCATTAACTCTACATCTTTCTTCCTCTCTCAGTATCATTTAATTTTTTCTGTCTTTTCTTTTAAGGAAGAAGAGGAAAGGAAAACAAAAACAAAAGGGAAAGATTTAATAGAATATGCTAAACCCGAAAGTACCCTTGAGGAAAATGGCAACTCTTTCTTGCCTTTATATAGTTGGTTCTTGGTTAATGTTCTTTGGATTTCCCTTTCACATATTTATTTATTGAATTTGCCTATATTTGTTTTGTTATTGGCTCTTCAAATTCTACAGTTTCTTACTCTTGATAAACAATAATTGCCTTAATTATGTTGTTAAGTCTCTTTCTATACGTATTTTTATCTTCAACAATTAATTAAGACTTTCTATGCATGTTCTTAACTTCAACAACTAATTATTGTAGCGTTGTAAGAAACTAATAACACTCTTGATGAATAATAATTGCCGTCATTATGTAGTTAAGCCTCTTCCTTTATAAAATTCTGACTTCAATAACTAATTAATGTATTAGAAACTTATGATGCTTTTGTATACCTAATTATATTCAAACATATAGCTGAAAGGTTTATTAATAGAAGCCTTTTTTAGGTGAAGGATAAAATAGTCGCTCAACTTCTAATGGGTAATATAGTATTCGACGTTAACATTTGGCTGTTCCCATTTTTAGAATAGTGTAGAGGATAATAAATAGTATATATTACAAGTAATATTAAGTTGTTATTTAGTTTTTATTTGTCACTCTTTCCTTTGAATAAAAGGGTGATGAATAAACTGGTTGATTCACAACAGATGATCTTCATTAAAGGGAGACAAATTATGGATGTTGTGTTAATAGAATATGAAGCCGTTGATTCTAGACTTGCCCAAAAGAAACCAGGCATTCTATGTAAACTGGACACCGAGAAAGCCTATGACCAAGTCATCTGGGCTCAATATACTTAGGATGATGGGATTTGGAGAAAAGTGGATCAAATGGATTAGGTTTTGCATTTCAACAGTTAAATTTTCAATCCCCATTAATGGTAAACCTAAAGGCTTCTTTCAAGCTCAAAGAGGGAATTAGACAAGGGGATCCCCTTTCCATTCCTCTTCATTCTTTCCATGGAGGGACTTAACGATATGATCAAGACAGCTAAAACAAATGGGTGGATCACAGGTTTTGAGGTATCTACAAACAATGAGAGGCGTCTGCAGGTGACAGATTAGGATTGACTAAGGTACCTCAGGGTCATTTTGGTGCTTTTTGAAGGCATGTCAGGTCTACACATCAACGGGGTAAAGAGTCACTTATACCCCATAAACTTAGTCTCTAATGTGGAGCTTCTGGCTTTTGTACCAGGAGGTGAGGTGGGGACACTGCCTACTATCTATCTAGGGATGATACTGGGAGCAAAAACAAAGTCCAAAAAAATTTGGGACTGTCTTGGAGAAATGTGAGAAAAAGTTGCTTAGATGGAAAACACAATATTTGTTTAGGGAGCTTTGATCTATGCAGTCTTAGATGCCCTCCCTACCTACATTTACAGAGACCGGATAAACTTATAAGGGACTTCTTTTGGCATGGTAACAAGGAAGAAAGGGATTCCATCTAGTAAAATGGAAAGTTTTGATCATAGGGAAAAAAAAGGAGGATTAGGCATTAAAAACTTGAAGAACCAAAGCAAGGCACTAAAGTTGAAGTGGTTATGGAGATATGCCCATGAACCACACTCAATGTGGAGTAAGGTGATCAAAATGAAGTATGGAGAGATGGATTCTTGGGTAACCAAGGACGAAACCAACCTTTATGGTGTCACTGTGTAGAGATCTATTAGGAATTGGTGGCCACTTCTTAAGAACTATACCACAATCTTAGTGCATAATGGCATCAGGATAGTTTTTCTGGATAGATAGATGGATTGGTTAGATGGAATGGTAATAGCAGCGTGGCAGAGACTTCTCCAGATATCTTTGATTTTAGCACTTCATAAAGATAGAAAAATGGAAGATATGTGGACCCCTCAGGATGGGATATAGCTTTCAGAAGAAATGTAAATGACTGGGAGGTGAACAAGTTGGTTAAATTTTTGGAATTGCTGGTCACTTTTCAAGGATTGTAGGAAGGGGAGGACTGCCTATGGTGGACGGAGCACAACAAAGGAATTTACAAAGTAAGTTCAGGATACAAGGTCCTAAACAGGACTGCACAAACAACTGTCCTTGGAAACAAATCTGGAAAGTCAAAATACCACTTAAGGTGGTATGTTTCACTTGGCTGCTAGCGAAGGAGGCAGTGCTTACACATGAGAATCTAAGGAAGAGAAACATCATTTTGGTGACACACTGCAGCTTGGGGAAGCAGTTGAGGCAATTGAACATCTGGTCCTACATTGCAAATTAACTGTGCAATTTTGGAGGATTTTTATCAATATCAGTAGCATTATTGGACAATGCCTAGCAAGATTGGTTACTCTTTCAAGTTGGGAGGTAGCAGGAATAGGAGCAAAGAACAGAAGCTATTGGAAGCCCATTCCAGCATGCATCTGATGGACCATTTGGAGAGAAAGAAATGTTAGAAATTTTGAGGATAAAAGTAGATCCTTGCAAATGATCAAAACAAATTGTATTCTGTTACTGTGTTTTTGGTGTACAAAAAGTTCCCTTATAGATGCAGAAGCAAATCCTATAATTATTGGAGTCATGCTAGGTTTGCTGTTTTGTTTTCATATTTTAATACTTTCTTATAAAGGGGTTTTCAATACTACCTAAGTAGTGATTTATAATACTATTGTTACCTTCTCAATAAAAAGGAAAAAAGATGATGGAGTCGAGATTAAGGTGATTCGGGCATGTAAAAGGAGATGCTCAAATGCCTCAATGAGGAGGCTTGGCCATGGTGGGTCTGAGAAGACGTAGAGGTAAGCGGAAGGATATTGAAGAGATGTGATTAGTCAGAATATGGTATACCTGTAGATGGGAGGATATGAAGGACGAGGATTAAGGTAGACAATTAGTAGTTAGTCATGTGCTGTCTAATTTCTTCTATTCTCCTACTATCTTATTCTTTGATTTTATTATTAATTGTTATTTCATATGCTTCAATTATCATATTATTTGTTGTTGCTATTGTTCTTTTCTCTACTATTTTCTACTTGGCTTCTTCACTATTGTATTTCCTTTTCATACTACTTTTGATATGCTTTACTTGAGTCAAAGATCTATTGGACCTTTCCCATTATAGTGGGTATGTTGCTATTAAGATAAACATACATTGAATTATGTTAACACTACTTTAATGTCGGACTGTTTCGGCCCCTCTCATGACATCGCGCAATATCGGGAACTTTAACGCACTAGCTGTCCTTTGTAAATTTCAGACTAATGTGTAATTGTAATTTTTTTTCACCTTTTGCTCATCATTCTCGGCCTTCAGATGTGTAACCTTTGTTTCCATGATTCACAAATATGGTCATTGATCATTTGACAAGATAAATGCATGAAAAATTAAGTTAGCTATTAATTTGGATCCTATTAAATCGAAATAATGACTACACTTTTCATTTTTTGCATCTACCGGATGCGTCAATGAAATCAATTACTTCATAAAAAATACAAAAGGCTACAATGGCAGTTACTTTAACAAAACACAAAGCAAACAACCCTCATTCCTAAATGTTGCACTTACCCAATAGTCTTTTGATGGGAAGAAATTTTCTATGATTTCCTTTTTATTTTTTCGTGAGACGGTAACATTTTTGAATTAAATCAAAGGGCCTGTGAAGGCCAAATAACAAGGCTATATTCTGAGAATAAGCTACAAAAAAAGGCTAACTAAGACTATAGAGACTCTAGGAATTGTATGAGAGTCTCTTTGTTAGTTATATACTCTTATTTTTTTTTGGGGGGGGGGGTATATACTCTTGTTTACAGAAAAAATGCAGAAGCAGAATATGATTATGCTCTGTCTTCAGGATTGGGTTACTTTTGCTCTCAAAACATCTTGAGTTCCTTTCCTTCGGGATAGTCCACCCTATGCATCTTGGAATCATATCCAAATATTTTTTTTTTGCACTTCTATTCCTCATTTTCTACTCCAACTAGACAACATATCTAGTGTATTCATTGGCATAGTCCAACTCAAACCAATCTTAGCTAAAAACATATCCAAGAGTTGAGAAGTCACCTTGCAGTGCAAGAAAAGATACTATTTGTTTCGGCACCTTCCACATAGATGGAAAATATAGAGCAAAGGTGTATTCCCCTTTTTTCCAATCTGCCGTGTGTCAAAAAGGCCCTTTAACTACTAACGAGACAAAATATGCTACTTTGTATCGTATCTTGGTCTTCCATAATTGCTTCTAGGGCCATCGCACATTGAGGTTGTCGATCTGATCCCTCGTATGATATGGTGTTTTGACTGATATGTTTTCGGAACTGTGATGTTCTACAGAATTATGCATTGCACGGCATGGAAGAGCTGTTCTAAGTCCAAGGAGATTGATGCATGCCATGGCCATTCATATTCCTAATTTCAATCTAACTAGCCAGCAGGTATTCTTTTCTTCACAAAATGCGGAGAATCATCACTATTATTAGTGTGTTAACTGACATATTTCCCTAGTGTAGGATGCAGAGGAAGTGCTCTCCCATCTTTTATCTTCTTTAAGAGCTGAACTGTCAGAATCTTATGTTCGTGATCAGAGCTCTTTGGCGGATGTGACTACACTTCCTAATTGTAGGATTATTACACGAAGGATGGAAGAAAAAAGTGAACAGGAGAGATGGAAGCAAAGTTTTATTGGGCCTTTTGATGGGATTCTTGGTAGCCTTTTAACCTGCCAAAGTTGTTCGTTTCAGGTTGAATGGTACTTGAAAAAACATTTATATTTATATAATTTAATAATTGACTACTGTATCTTTTCGCATATCATAGGACGTGTTTGCTACATTTACAAGGAATATTCTATAGTTTCTTTAATGTGCTAGCCTAGGCATGCATGCAATCTGAGATATTGGTTTCAAATTGTTCTAAAAGGGAAGAAATTATTAACCAATGGATAATTGTTTCTAAAAACAGCAATGAACTATTTGATACTAAGTTGCTCGGACTCTCCAATTTGATGCCGCATCCGTGTCGGCGCCACATGAGTGTGGGATCCATACCTGATATGGTCAACCGATTTTGGGTACTTTGACTAGAATTGAGGGAGAAATTCAGGATAAATACGTATGATTTCTGATATCAAAACTAAAGCTAAGCTGAAATTAAAGAAAATGAAATAGCTTTGTATATAGAAATTTCTATATCAGTCCTTTTCCTATCATCTGTTTTTGGGATTTTCTCTTGACCAATATTTCCTCCGGAATGACTTAACTTTTTTACATAATGTCTCATATTTAGAAATATAAATCTATTTTTTGATTTTTTAATTATTTCTTGGCCGAACCCCGTATCTTATTTGAACTTAGATCCCTATGTAAGAATAACATGTCTTTTAGAGACATTTAAAGTGGCATATATTATGTAATAAAATATTTATCTTTTTATTCAAATAAATAATATATATATATATATATATATATATATATAGCAGATAATGTATTTTGGTTATGCATATCTAGCAGCGTTCTTGATGGAAGGAAACTATTAATTATGAGTCCCTAGGGCAATCATATTTTATGGTAAGTCCTAGGTTAAAGTTGTTGCCTAAGAGTCCCTAACCTACCTATAAATACACTTTAGAACTTATTGGATTGTTGCGAGCAAAACAAATGTGCTCATCATTTCGATACCTATCCAAAAGTTTTCGTAACTCAATCATAGATGACGGAATCATCAAAGATCTTCTCTTCCCACGGTGGAGTCACCATTGACCTATTTATTATTTAGATAAATCAGTGAATCAAGATGTCAATTTGAGATTTTTTTAAGTTCTATACGTTGGCCTACGAGACTCGCCTTTGATTTTCGTCTCGGTAGGTGTATTAAAATACATTTTTCCAAAAGAACATTAATTTCTTTCTTCCCCGGATGATCTTGAGCCGCCTTCCAAGCACAAATACCTTCGTTTAGGAGAAGATTTTTGGTGTAGAAAGTCTCAAATCCAGTATTGTTAGGTTTCTTCTTTCGATTTCTTTTCTTCGATTTAATGAAGCCCTTCTGTATTGGAAGGATACTTATAATCATGATCATGCCGTATCAGATGTTAATCAAAATGGACCTAGATTGAATCATGATTGTAAGCTTTTCTGATATTAAGAGATTTAAATTAGATTTAATTCGTGGAAGCGGACCTTTGATTTCCTTGGGCTTATTGGTAGCTCTTAGGTTCTCTATCAGTAGAGTAGTTCATCCAACTAGTTAGAATTAGAATAGATAGCATTCGTAGGGGCCCGACAGTTGCCTCCCCTTTTTTTGAGAAAATTGTTAAGGTTTCTTCTTTACGCCTCTCTAGTTAAAATTCGCGATGAGACAAAGACGATTCTCCACAACCTTGAACAATTATGGCCGAAGGTATGTTCCTATTTAATTTTCGCTGCGTTTTGACTTTGCATATAAACACCGTGCCCCCGAATCCTAAAATTTAGATCTCAAAGGATCCGTCTTCCCGCACCCGTATCGGAAACCCTCACCTGAGTCCAAACAACTTACATCTGATACCTATAGGACATTGAAAGTGAGAAAAGGTCAAAACTTAATTAAGAAGTCCTATTTTACATTTTATGCCATCTTTTTAGGTCTTTTTGATGCTTTTGCCTCCAGGTTTACTGGCTTTAATCTTTAATTTTCTTGGAGGACATGATCATTCAAGTTCTCTTATATTCTTATCAATATGCCTCTTTGCTAGTGTTAACTCCTACTTCCATGCAAAATATATTTCAAATCTCTATCATTTAGGTCATTGTTTTGTTTGTGGGACTGTATGAGTTCCAGTTTGGACCTGTTACTTTGTAAAGTAAGCTGTAAATAAGTGGTATCTTGTATTCATTAATATGCTCTCTTCAGTTTTGGGTTCGTACTTTATCTTCTGGATCCTTATTCTTAGTTGACTTATTTGTGTTGTTTTATTTTCAGATCTCTCTGGATTTTCAGCTGTTTCATAGCTTGCACCTTGTGCCAGTGACAAGCAGCAGTGGGGCTATTGTACGTTTAAAACTCAATTGTAATATGCTTATTTCCCTAATTTGATTCCATATTCACGATGACGTATTCTGCAAACATAATGGCAGATGCCAGGGTGTTCCGTGGAGCATTGCCTGAAGCACTTCTTTGTTGCGGAACAGCTTGAAAACTATAAGTGCAGCCACTGTTGGCATACTGCTGCCGTAAAGTATGTCTCTGCCATGGATGAAAATGAGGTAATCTTGGTTTACAGATTGTAGTTTGACATACTACCTTAACCTTGAAGCTTGTGGCTGTAGTCGGTAGGTTCAAAAGAGCTTATATGGTTCAAAAGATCTATGTCATCATATCAAACATTCCTCCATTTGACAGGAATCTGGTCAATGGTTCCCCTCCGTGTTTTTGTTTTTAACATTTATTGCCATCGCAGTGCTGTATAATCAGAAGGAATTTGTTCTCAGGCTATTGTTGAAAAACTTAAGCTGTGCAATGACGAAGATTCATGTGATTGCAAAGAGCTAGTGTGCCTTGCAGGATTTCCATGGTCAAATAGCTTCTCACGCACTTTCAAGCAATTCAGTATTGGCCGGAGTCCTAAGGTATTATTGTTTGTTTCAGTTTCTTCAAGTAAGAATTAAAGGTGCTAGAATCAGGTTCTTCTTAATTAAGAGAATTGACCATTTAGTTGCCAACAAAATAAAAAATGTGGAAAATAAGGGGTCGGCGTGGAATAACATTTGTACGTGCTTACATGCCACTTGCTGCAAATAGGATTCGTTTGAACACTTGGTGTTTCAGTGCTCTGTGATTTAATGGTTTTGTCTTGCATTTTTATATGCTTACAGTTGTGCTACCTTGCAGGTTCTATGTCTTCATTTACAACGCGCTTCTATGAATATATTGGGAGAACAGGACAAACTTCAGGTACTGATATTTTTGCATGCGGGTTTTGTTCTTTAGATAAGTAAATAGATTTTATTAGATAAGAAAGCTGCCAGATGAAGTAAATTTATGCTTTAACCTTTTTTTATACAATAACACCCCAGATTTGGTTCTGGGTAGACACTAGACAACATAATGCACTTGACTGTAAAAGCAATAGAAAGCCTCTCTTTGAAATTCGATTTCATTCCTTGGTTTTTATTTTCCATTCACCTACTTCCCACCATAGCTGATTTTCCACTCCCACCTTTTTAATTCCAGCTCCTGTTAATTAGTTCCCCCTTTTTCTTTTCTTAAATTTCTACCTTCCATATCTGAGTTAGCTGCTTTCTGTGTTTCCAGTGTCTAGTTGGAATCATCAGAATCCTCATCTATGGAGTAGTTTCCATATTTCCTAGAACATCTCTCTCCAAAATCAATCTGTATTCACTGTTGGTTAACGCATCATATGTCTCCATAGTTATCCATCTCTGTTCTATTTTGTGAGTTTCCTTCCTTCTTTTCCCATTATAGCTAAATGTCTTTAGTGAGGCTGCAAGAAACATGGTGCAAGTTAGCCACGAGATCATGGTGAGATATCCTTAGGTGGGTTAGCGATTCATGGGTAATGCCAAGATCTGTGAAGGAGTTGTTGTTCAGCGGGAACAGTGAAGCCAAGAGAAGAAGGTACAAAGCGTGGAATGTCACTCCTCTCATGTTGATGTGGATCATTTGGAGAGAGAAATAGGAGAGCTTTTAAAGGGGTGGAGATGAACTTTTCTCAATTAAGGACTAGTCTTCGTTCCCTTATATTCTTTTGGTGCACCCATATAGTTCCTGTTTATATAGAGGATTGGGTGTCCTTTGGGAAGAACCGTATTTTATAGACATCCTCTTTTTCGGTTTTACCTCCTGTATATAGCCAAGTTTTAACCTTGTTACTATTAGTGAAAAATTTTACTTGACAAAAAACAAAAAAAAGGAGGCAAAAATTTGTTGTGGCCGACTCCATTCTACTCAAGACTAGAAGAGAAACCTTATCCAATTTTAGCATATGGCATATACATGGATTGATTTGCAGCTTGCTTGCATCATGTGTTTTTCCTTTTATTTCGACCATCTCTTAGTCCTGATTCATCTATGCCAGTTTTTGTGCCATCCATAATTGAGCTTTTGTTTTTGTTCTCACCAATTGCTGTTCCTGATTCTTTCCCCAGAAATGCCTCATCTCCTCTCTTTTTAGGATTTGAACCTTTAGTTAGAGAACTCTAGTCCTTTTGATTTCTTCCATGTCAACTTTTATAGCCTGTTTGGCCAAGCTTTCAAAATCTGCTTATATTGAGAAGTGTCATTTTTCAGAAGTGCTTTTCTAAAAGGACTTTTGGGGAGCAGTAATTTTGTGTTTGAATCAATCTTAAAAGTTATTTTGCCAATATTTTGCAGTAATTTGTGCTTGGCTAAGGTTCCAAAAGTTCTTACTAAGAGAAGCTACTTTTTTTTAGCTTATTGAATACAGCTTCTACTACTACTCTGAAACAGTTATTTTCCCCCTTAAAAGCTTGGCCGAGCCCCGCAATTTGCTAAAATAATCAACAACATCAAATACCCAGTGTGACTCCATAAATGGGGTCTGGGGAGAGTGGGGTGTATGCAGACCTTACCCCTAGCTTGGGTAAGGTAGAGACAATAAGCATTCTTTGTTAAAAGAAAAAAAAGAAAAAGCAGCAGCACTATTGACTACTGAGAAGCTTGCCCAAAAAAATTATTAGTCTCATGACCTGTAAAAATCTCAAAACTTAATGATAGTTGGTTCAGAAATGGACCTTGAGATTGGTGGGCATGTCCTGTAATGTCATAAATCCATTTTCATTGAGGTGAATTATGTTTATTATGAACATCTTTTCACCAAGTGATCCCTGCAATTAAAATCATCCACATGCCTTCCCCATGCAAGCATTCGTCCGTATTAGCTGCTCGAATCACCAAAGCGGTTTGCTCTAGTACCCAATGTTCCTGAAGCAGTCAGAAACCCTTTCTATTTCTTTGCAATATGTCTCTCACAAGGGACTATCTTCTTTTAGGCAGAGAGAACAATGGTCCTCTTTGAAAACAGGTCAGCTTTAGCTTTACAGGTCTCTCTCTCATCAAGAATCTTTGACATTACCATCTTCCTGGCTGGCCAGACTCGTCCTATCCATTGCGTTCAATATGTCATGTCATTTCCTCCTTTGCGTTTTGTTGTGTTTCAGGTTGCGCTCACCAAAAAAAGGGGTGAGCTCACCCCAGCATACATTAACATTAACACTAACCCTAGCTATGTTTTTTCGATTTGCAATTTATCCAAGAGCATGACTCTCTGTACATTTTCAAAGATTTTTCTTGGGTAAGAGACGTTTCTAATGAGAAAATGTAGTTGCCTATCAAAAAAAAAAAAAAAAAAAAAAAAAAAAGAAAGTATGTTATAGTAGATGTTCTTTTTATTAACTGAGAAATCACTAAGGGCCTAAACAATGGGTATGGTTTGAACTTGGTGGATAATTGGTCCGCCTCCTACCCTTCTCCCCACTTAAGACTTCAGCAGGATCTGAACCATAACGCACGTCTAATCCACACATCAGACACTGCACTCTTATCACTAGACCAAAGTTCTGGGGTCATATTTTATGTTTCCTATTTGACAGTTTATTTTAAATATAGTCGCCACTAGATAGAGAGGATACCCTTCTACTTTTGGCTGTCCCAAGACTATGTGATTCTGCAGTAGATAATTGAGCATTTATAAAACTATCAGAGAAAATCCAAGACAACAACCAGCTTCTTGTTCACAGTTTGGCCTTATCAATTTCTTGTGTGAATGAAAAATCAACTTACTAATTGCAAATGGACCAACTTCTGACTATCAGAACTACAACTTTTGGCTGCATTTTGACTGTAGCCTTGGACCTACATTACTTATATTACTATGTAATTTTCATCTTCAACCCAAAGTTTCATCTCTGAACCGTAAGGGACTACCTAATATGGAGTAGTTGTTTGATATTCAAATCTTATTCTATGCTTTGGTGCGTTCTGCTGCGCTGTAAACCTCCAATTCTTGAATTTTGTGTTCAGGGCCATATTTCATTTCCATTGATTTTGGACTTGGATCCCTTCGTGAAGAATGGAATGGGAACAAAGTGTCCGGAAGAGAATCTGCAGATTGGGCAACTAAAGCATCATCATCAGCAGCCTTGCCCTTTGTTTAATTACTTAAATCGGGAAGATAATAAGGAGATGTTGACTTGTATCACCCGTAGTGAAAGGAAATTTTCTTCTGAAGTAAATATGGCTGCTTTGTGTCTGTCAGACAAAGTTGGTGTTAAAGCACCGAAAACATCAAGTTTTCTTGAGGCTGGAGGCTACAAGGAGATCAGCTTAAATCAGCTGCCTCAACATTCAGGCAATCAGGTTGGTTGCTCTAGGTAGATAATCTTAATGATTGGTATTTACTCGTATTTGAACTCCCTTGCATAACATATCATATGTATAATGATTTTGTCCATTCCATGACTGGAGATTTTCATCTACCCCCGAAGTGAACATAAGCTGTGTAGCTTTATGTTTGTAGTAGGATACGTACTGCTGAAGAAAATTTACAAATAGTACTATTCCTGTGTAAAGTATTCGTATATCTCTTACTAGCCATCCGGAAAAACCAAGATCAGACTTCGAGTCCTCTCTTACTTACATGCTGGTTGCTTATAATTTTTCTAAATAAATCATTGGGTTTATGCTCCAATTTTGTGATAGTCTGAGGAATACAACAACAACAATGATGCCTAAATCCAAGCAAGTTGGGATCAGCTATTTGAATCCTAACTGTTCATGTAGTTTCATTTACAGTTTGTAATAGTTTTGAGGATCGAATAGACAATCAATATGAAAGGAGGGAGGGGTATGGAAAGCAGTTCAGGGGTATGAGGTCCTTCTTGTTATGATATTTTTTGCAACTTCAAGTTTGAAGCGATAAGTTCTCTTGAAATTAAGTAATGCTGTGAAAAACTGGTCAAACTTATCTTATATATGTCTTCAAACTGCAAGGCCAGACCTTTCAGTGTGCTGTTGCAGAAAGATTTTAGGAAAAATATATAGTACTAATTAGTGTTTGTTGAACGGCGTTGTTACTATTTAAAATGTCTTTTCTTCTGTGGCATATGTGCATTCATGATATGCATGCTGAAACGACTTAAATCATGCATGCCTTTTGTATAATATGTTACAGTAGTTTCCATGTTAGTTAATATGGCAGATGCATGCGTATCAAGTTCTAGTGACAGTCCAGATCCAAGATCTATAGGTCTTTAGAATGGCAGCTGATTCCGCTTTAGCTACTCTTTGATGATAGAAATTCTTTATATTGTTCATCTAGAAAAGTTGGGTTGACATAGCTTGTTAGACATCAGCATTTCTACCTCGTAGCCAGCCAAGTAATTCTCCTTCGCCAAACCAAACAGGTCCAATATCTCCCTAATAATTGCTGTTTGATTAGATGTGTGCTTGTTGGAACCCCTGAACTTTTATTTTCCATAAAATATTTGGTTTCTTTTTACAATCAAAGTTCAACGTCAATTTTTGTCAGCAGTCCTTTTTTTTCAAGTAGTGTGTGTTAAATTTAACCATTAGATAAAATCATTAAGGCAAGTTTGTGAAATTGGAAATAATAACTTATAATGGACTTGTGCCACATGGATTAGACTAGCGTGCTTCTACTATGATTCTACAGATGTCGGGATTTAGAGTAGAGAGCATCCTTGTCATTGAACAAAAAGGTTGTAAATATCTTGCTTCACGATTAGGCATATAACACTTGTCAAGGAAACCAGTACAAGATAATTGATCACTACTTTTCTGGGTTTAATTATAGTATTAATTTCTTAGTAGCAGATGGATACTAATATAGAAGCAGGGAATATTTTCCATGTTATGCCCTACTGTGTTCTGTCTTCTTTTCGTTCTCATCCATTCCAGTTGTTCCTTTCTTTCATCTAACCAACATAGTCACAATCTAAGAGTCTAACAGAATACTGTGATGTCTGCTTATAGTACAAACCCCATAGGAACAGATGGAGACTGATGCTGGAGCAGGGAAGACAATCTGGACCATTTGCTGCTGTATTTTTAGTTGACTATTTTTCATTTCATTTACACCATGTCTTTTTGCCACACCGTTCTCTCTTACATAGTCTGGATTGTTTGAAGAGGAATTTTGCTATCCTTCTAACATCTATACATTACTTGATGTTGTGTTTGTACATTCTTGCTAACATCTGTTATTGTGTTTTTTATTCTCTCTTGGAATGAGCTTTTAGTTTAAATTACTATTTCGTGCTATCAAGACCTTAACTTCATAATCAAAATCTACAAATATATCTGTGCAAAGACCTCGAGTTCATGTTTGTCTAGGTTATTTTATCCACTAATTTGAATCTCATGTTATGTTCCCCCTTTATCCTTTGCGTTGCAGGATGGAGCTTCCTCAAGTACAGATTCCAAAAGTCAAAAGTACCGACTAGTCTCTGTGGTGCAGCACTTTGGAATAGTTGGTAGCGGGCATTACACTGTTTACAGACGAGTGACAGCCAAAATTAGCCAAGACAATCCTGCCGGACTACTGGGATCTGCTGTTGATCAGTGGTTTTGCATCTCAGACACCGATGTGCATAGTGTTTCTGAGAAGGATCTTCTAGACGCGGAAGCAACCTTATTATTTTATGAAAAAGTTTGTTGAGTTATAGCTGTTTGTTATAGCTTTGACTAATTTGTGGCAGCAGCTTTCAAACTGAGTGTTTAGTTATGGGCATTTTGTGTTTTGCCTAGAGAACTAGCTCTGCAAAACGAATTTAATTTTATCAGATTTCAAGTATACATTATGCCGCCCCCCCCCCCTCCCCCCTCCTTTTTTTTCGAGGGAAAGGGTCAAAAATCCTTACTTTTGAAAATGGGTCAACTTAACCCTTCGTCCTATTGTGACCATATTTACCCTGTTGTTACCGAAGCTTTCACTTTTGCTCCAAATTGGATAGAAATGCTCAAATAAACAAATATATTCCGTCTTTTGGAAAAAAAATAAATATATAACCATGACCTTAATATATCCCCCTAGATTCATTTTCAAAGTTGCACTTTTCTCCTCTTCAACTCCTCTGCCATTGTTCAACACCTCCAAACTCAACAATGTCTACCTCAACACATTTCTCCAAGATCTTAATTTAGGACCAGAATTCAGGTTTGGAACTTTGGAGCAAATCTTTTTTTATTTAATCAATGAAATGTTTAACCAGTCACTGATTTGATTCCCTGATTGGATGACAGATTTCTCCGTGGAAATTAGCTTATGACTACAACAACAAATTCGGTCTATTCCCACTAAATGGGGTCTGGGGAGGGTGAAATTTATGTAATATATACCACTACCTCAGAGTGAGGTAGATAGACTGCTTTCAATAGACCCTCGACTCAAGGTAAAAACAGTCTAGAAAAGGGCAAAATATATGAATAGTGAATAATGGGTAGAAAACACAAATACTAAAATAAAAAAGACTACAACCGATCAACTCAAAATACGTAAGACAATAAAACAAAGCAAATCTGCCGACTAACAAAACAATACTCTACGTTACTAGCCTCCTGTCCTAATATGCATCCTCCATACTCTCTTATCTAGGCCAAGTTCTTGATAAGTCGTAACTGCTCCATGTCATGTCTAATCACCTCTCTCAAATATTTCTTTGACCTACCTCTACCCCGTCTAAACCCATACAAAGCTAACCCCTCGCACCTCCGCATTGGGACATGCAGACCCCTCTTGACTACATACTCGAACCATCTCACTCTTGTTTTTCGGATCTTGTCTTCCACCAAAATCACTCCCACCTTGTCTCTAATAACTTCATTCTTAGTCTTGTTCCTCCTAGTTAAGCCACAGATCATCCCAACATCCTCATCTCAACCATTTCAGCTTTTAGATATGAGATTCCTTATCAGCTAATACTCTGCCCTTTACAACAGTGCAGGTCTGGCCACTACTCTGTAAACTTGCCTGTAAGTTTAAGAGACACCTTTCTATCATACACGACACCAGAAACAAGCCTCCATTTCATCCAATATGCCTTTATTATCGTGGATGACATCCTCATCAATCTCTCTGTTATCCTGGATCATAGGTCCAAGATAGTTGAAACTATCTTTCTTTCTGCACCACCTCATTGAACTTGCACTTCAAATATTTCGTCTTGGTCCGTCAGCCTAAACCTTTAGACCCAAGGGTTTGTCTCCAATCCTTCAACTTAGCATTAAATTCTCCTCAAGTCTCATCAATCAAAACAACATCATCCAAAAATAATATACATAATGGCACATTTCATTGAATATCCCACGTTAAATCATCCATCACCAAGGCAAATAAAAATGGACTAAGGGTCGACCCTTGATGCAACCCTATCAACTTGAGAAAGTGATCTGATTCTCTTTCCACAGTTTTTACCCGAGTCTTGACTCCATTATACATATACTTCATCAACCTAGTGTACGCTACAGGAACACCTCTATTCTCTAAGCACCTCCAAAGAACCTCCCTAAAAACTTTATTGTAAGCCTTCTTTAAATATATGAATACCATATTTAAGTCATTCTTTCTTTTCCTATTGTAATCCACCAATCTCCTCACAAGATAAATAGCTTCAGTGCTCGAGCGTCCAGTCATGAATCCAAAAGGATTCTCCGAAATAGTAACGATTTTCCTCGACCTCAAATCCACCACTCTTTTCTAAACCTTCACTATTTCGAATGTCATTTTTTTTCCAGTAGAATCATCATAATCCATCTCCAAGCTTTGGGCACATTTATCATCCTGAAAATGACATTACACAACTTTTCCAACCACTCCATAGCAGCTAGAGCTCTTCCAAAAATCCACCAAATTTTTTTAGGCCTGTTGCTCTACCCTTGCTCATCCGACCAATAGATTTATTAACCTCCTCAACCTTATTACAAAAAAAAAAATAACCATAATCACGACATCCCTTAGAGTGCTCCAAGTTACCTAGCACCAAGCCTTTGTCCCCCGCTAGGTTTAAGAATTTATAAAAGTAAGACTGCTATTTTCTCTTAATAAGGACCTTATCCATCAATACTCCTCACCCTTGATACACTTTACTTGGTCGAGGTTGCGAGCTCTCTGTTTTCTCCCCCTGGAGAGCCTATATAACTTTCTTATCCCATATTTATCCTCTAATTTAGTGTACAATCTTTCGAATGCTAATATTTTAGGCACCGTAATAGATAACTTCACTTCACTGTAATAGATAACTTCACTTTCTCTCTCACCATATTATACTCCTCACTATTCATCCATTTTCCTTATTAATCGTACTCTCTCTCAATTCCGTGTAAGCCTTCTTATTTGCCTCCACCTTCTGTTGTATTTCTCTATTCCACCACCTATCACCTCGATGCCTACTAGAACGACCTCTCGAGATTCCCAACACCTCTGTAGTTTTTTTCGAATGCAATGGAAGTCTTAATCCAATGTACTGTCTGCATCTCTATTATTCCTCAAGCCCCTATAACCTTCAATATTTCCCCTATCTCTAGGGCATTGGTCATAGTCAAAACACACCATTTAATTTTAGGTTGATCACACCATCCTCTTCTTCCTCTTCTTCAAATTCATCACCAAAAGCTTGTGTTGAGCTAATGGATTCTCACTCGGAATAATTTACAATCTCTACGAAGCCCTTTAAATTCCTTTCTAAGAAGAAAACATTCTATTTGAATTTTGTACACCGAACTACAGAAGGTAATCAAATGATCATCCTTCTTAAGGAAGTTTCGATTTGCTACTATCAACCCAAAGATTCTAGCAAAATTCAAAAGTGAAGCTCATCTGTGATTCCTCTCCCAAAAACTAAAATCTCCATGCACATCAACAAACCCCTTATCAGAAGACCTATTAGAATATCCTCCTATGTAAAGCTTATCAATGCTCACCACCTCGTCAATTTTTTCAAAAAAACTCATCTTCTCTTCCTCATCTAAGTTCGCTTGAGAATCTTAAGCACTAATAGAATTCAAATCATACCTACCGATGACCAACTTAATCGACATCAACCTATCATTGATCCTAACCTCTACCACCCGCTCCCCAAGCTCTTTCTCTACCAAAATTTCTACCCCATTCCTATTCCTCAAACCTCTTGATTACCAAAACTTATACCTATCCACTTTTCAAGTCTTAGTACCTATCCATCTAGTCTCCTGGGCACAAAGGATATTAATTTTCCTCTTCCTAAGAATCTTCACTGAGTCTATGGACTAGTGACTAAAATCATGGAGTGTAACTTCCTGTATAATGAATAATTATATATTATGCCCTACAAAATTTTAAAAAAACTAGTAGTATATATTTCTCTTCTCCTTGTAAAAACACAATAACAATAACTATTTTAATATCTTATTTAGTTGATATTAAAGGTGTGTTCGGTATAAAGAAGATATTTTTCAAAAGATAGTTTTCTATTTTTTCATGTTCGTTTGGCTAAAACTCTTGAAAAATATTTTTTTTAGGTAAAAAAAATTTCATTAAAATAAGAAAAATGACTTCCGTAATAAAAGTAGGAAATACAAGTTGCCACTCTTAAAATCACTCCACCTCACCAAATGCCACACCCACCCCCTTCAAATTTCTTTTCTTACTCCTTACCATCCTCTTTCAAATTTCTTTTCTTACTGTCACTCCATCCCCTCAAACCTCCCAGCTCCCCCACTCATAACCCCTATCACCATAAATTTTTTTTTTTATTTTAAACTTTATTTGTTTTCTTCCCCCATTCTTGTACCTTACCCCAAAAACCCCATCCCACTCCCACCCCACCCCCCAAATAGTGAATTTATTTTTAAAAATAAAACTTTTTCTACCCACCCCACCTCCACGCCGACCCGACCCCTACCCTAACCCCCATCTTGCCCCCTCAAAAAATATATTTTAAAAATATTTTTTTACCTTACCGTACTTGACCCCACTACCCCAATCCCTAGCCCAACCCCAAACCAAATTTTCAAAATAGTTTAATTTTATTTTTTTTAAAAAGTCCATCCCCTCCTCACCAACATTCACTAACCCGCCTATTCCCCCACCTTACCCTCCCTTCACCCACCACAATATCTATCACTCAACCCTTATCTATTCTCATTATTTTGTGTTAGATGCATACACATATAGAAAATATTTTCTACTTGCATACCGAACACAAACAAATAAGTTAGAAACAACTTATTTTTATAGAGATATTTTCCTGAAAAATATTTT
>JBDJHY010000087.1:10999772-11011334 GCA_039654485.1 Withania somnifera
AAAGTGCATCAAGCAAAGTTTAACCTTTTTCCTTAGATTTTGAAAAACTAATATTCTTTTTTTTCCCCACAGATAGAGCAGCTTCAAAAGATATTTAAGCTGTGTGGTTCACCAACAGAGGAGTATTGGAAGAAAGTGAAGCCACCAACAACATTTAGGCCACCACAGCACAAGCCCTGTTTTGGACAAGTATTCCCCAATTTGCCTCATTCTGCATTTCCCCTTTTATACACACTTTTGTCTGTCGAGCCTCACTTTCGTGGGACTGCTGCTACTGCCCTCCAAAATGAGGTAAGTTACAATAATCTCATATTTTGTTATGCTTATATATCATGGTATTCTTAAGAGGCAGTTGGACATGAATCGAGAGATATTAGGAAAAAATATCTTAAGTTGAAAAAAATATTTAAAAATTGAATTTGTGTTTTAGACATACATCTTACTTAAAAAATGCATGAAAAGTGCTTAAACATTGAGAACTGGACTTGTGAAGTTTTGTGAGAAAAGGCTTTTTTTAACTTGAAAAAATAGTTGAGATCAGTTGAAAAATATAGTTGAAGTCTATTGTCCAAAGTTTCAAATTCTGGAGTGTGGCTACTTTAAAAAAGCAGTTATTGGTGAATTTGAGGTCCAGAATATATGTAATAATATATTATTTTAATAGAGTTTATTGATCATTTTTTACTTTTTAGCCAACGCCTTTAAAAACTAGTCTCTCATAAATTCTTGGAATTCCATGACAATGTCCTGAATTCTACTGAAAAGTTGAAGGACAAGAGTTATTTTTAAGAGTGGCTACATGTGAATTTGACTCCTACTATTGAGCACTAAAATTTTGTTGAACATTGTGTTAGTTCTTTACAACAAGTCCATTAGCATGTAGGCTCTCTGAACTGCCCCTCATCAAAGTAGAAGAGGATGGACCTGCCCAATCCATTGATATCACAAGGTAACTTATCTTTTCTTCCAATCGGACTAGGATTTGCACTAATTAATCTATTTTACATGTGCTATTTTTAGTTAAATTTCGTTATTATATTTTTAAAAATAGCGAAAACTTAGATTATTGAAAAGGTTCCAATTAAGTCATTGAATCAACTTCAGAGGTGTACTCACAACCGCCCAAATGATAATTACAACGATTACATTGTTCTTGATCATCCTTTTAAACTAAAGTAAGGGTATAAAATGCATGTAAATTATTATTTTTTTTAGAATTTTATATCTTAATATATTATTTATTATTTTATTTATATATTTAAATTATTATTTTATTTGTGTTGAAACATACCCCAATATTAAATTAATCAAATACTACTATTTTTACTCGATAACAAAAAAATTGTGTACTAAATAGTATTTTCACTAGACATCAGGGATGTGTTTATTAACTATTTAACTTTATAGGCAATAATCATAAAAAGGGAGACTTTAGGACCAAGGCAAGTCATCTTTTACCCACAAAATATATACTAGATAATTTCCCAAGGGTCATTGTATAATTTAAATAGGGCACCGGACCGGGATCGTCTCGGACCCCTCCTGATCCTGTCTCGATTTGAAATGTATTGGAATGGGATGAGATTGAATGTATCGAGTTTCGTATCAAGAAAGGATTTGAATTTTGTTTTGGTTCGGTCCGTTTCAGTTCGGCAACGAAAATTATGAAAAAAAAAGATTATTTATTTAAGAAACTAGCGATTGAGCAACGGGTCCATAACTTGTAGCGGCGTAAATTAGGTTCCCTACTAATATTTGTAACTTGTAATCAAATTTTGAATACTTGAATAAAACTCAGACTATATTCATTTGCTTAATTATTTATATTATTAAGTTTTTTTATTACATTTTTAACTCTTAAATTACGAATTGAAAATTTTAGAAAAAATATATATATAAAAAGAAGTGTAAGTTATATTAAGTTAGAAATATAACTTATAAAAAACTAAATTAGTAAACTTTTTAAATCTAAATAATAAGCTTGAAAAATGTATAATATTTTTTTAAAAGTTATAATTTTCAAACTATATAACTTTTTTTATTTTTCTGAAAAATAAAAAAACGACAATATAGAAAAAAACTTACAAAAAGATAGGTTAGAAAACTTTTCAATTCTAAATAAAAGTTATAACTTAGAGAAATGTATAAAGAAAACTTTACAAAATGTAAAGTTATATAAAGTTTGAAAAAAACTTACAAAAAATAAGTCACAAAAATTATAACTTACAAATTTAAAAATATACAAAAAATACTACAAACTTACCTTACAAAATCAAGTTTTATATGCTATATAAATTTCAAATCTAAAAAGATAAAATTATTTTAAAAAAAATTATAACATAAACTTATAAGTTAAAAAATTATTAATTAAAAAAATTATAAATTATTCGTATAATAATTATAAAATAAAATATTTAATAAATTAAAAATTAAAAAAAAATCCATTTTCATTCATCTCGAAATCAGCCCAATACACAACGGAACGAAACAGAATCACAAGTTTTGTCCCAATTATTTCGGACTAATTCATTTTGATACTAATATTAGCCCAATTGAAATAATATCTTACGATCCAATACCAATATATTCCTGATAATGCCCATCCTTATTATCCCCAGCAATGCAATGCAAGATGATAATTATTATATCACGAGTATAAAGAACCATCATTACATATTAAACATATAAGTTCTTTCTTTTATCTTTTTTCCCCGTATTTTTGGGTGGTGTGTGCTTGTGGCCCCTAAGTTTTTGTTAATTCCGGAATTTGATTCTCGTGATAGTCGACAAAAGATATTTGAGCTTTTAAGTAATGTTACTGTATAGTTACGGTCCCTGCAATAATTAATTGGATAAGCAGCTTTTTTTATACTAATATATTATACTCAAACTATCTCGTAATATCATATTGAGTGTGGTTGCCTAAATTTAGGTTCGATTTAGATAGCGTAGGAATATGGCTAAAAGGACATATTGACCAACCTAAATAATATGGGCCCCAATAGCAATGACTCATATTATTTAGGTGGGCTAATGTATTCTTTTAGCCACATTCTTACAGATAGTTTTTCATTATAATAAAAATTAAATTAATTTCATTAATTTTAAAATTTTTAATATCAAATAAAATAAAAGTCATTACCGTTTTAAAAGTTTTAGAAATGACTAAATTGGAAGGATTCTGCTGTTTTATCATGCTAAAAAGAATTATAAAGAAATATAATTCAATCTCAAACATTTTCGTATGACAAATTGTCTAAACTATATTATTAAAATGACCATACATTCCTTAAAGAGGCGGGTATAGGACTCTTCAGAAGGACTAATGTCAAACTTGTTCTGCTGAAATAACCTTCGTTTTAGCAAGAAAATTTTTCTTTCATGAGCAAGATTTATGAAAAGTACAGTTTAGTGCTAATACTAGTGGTGCACATTTCTATTTGGAGTGCATAAGATAGATGGATGGATTTATTTATTTATTTATTGTCTTTCTGATATAACCATAATGAATTTTCCCTCCCTCTTTATTGATTTGAAGTTGGATTGGACTACAGGAAGAAATCTTCTAAAGGCAAACGAGTTAGGAAAAGTAGGGAGGGTTATAGGAAATTGCACTCCAATATTTCTCAACACTCACCACAGGTAAATTCTTTATCTGTTAATTTATATACGTTTTCCAGTGAGAAAATTATTTATTATATTTTATAAAAAAAATCTTAAATTATTTATTATTTTAAAATAATAATATACTCTCTACCGATCATTTTACTTGCCGTCTTTATTAAAATTAATGATCCAAAATACTTTCTTTATTTTATTTTACTCAATTTTAATAAATTAAGAAAATCTAATCACTTTTTTTTTTCTGATACTACGCTTAGTATTAAGCAACTATACAATACAATAACAGTCAGATTCAGAGTTCTAAAATAATTAATAAAATTATATATTAAAATATATCTTTAATTAAAATTTTCACAAGGGGTGTCATTTTAGAAAATTAAGATATAACTACCGACTTCTTCCATTTGGTTTTAGTTGCCACTCTTTTTAAAAAAAAGTTGTTTCAATTTAGTTGTTTAATTTATAAAATCAAGATAAGTTTATCATATTCTTCCAATATTACCTCTATCATTAAATAATTATATAAAATGTATAATATTTAAATTTATATTTTTAAAATATAATTAATAAGGTTAGTTTAATAAAATAAAACTCTAATAAATATTTTTTTAAAAAATTATCACGTCAAGAAGGGGCAACTAAAACAAAAGGATAGGGATATATTCTTCCATTTACCCTTAGTATAACTATTCCTCAAAGCAATAAACATTGATCAATTAGCATAGAAATTTAAGTAAAGAATATATACATATACAATATAGATTAAACTCTTTTTCTATTTAATAAAGAGAGATTAAAGAGAATATTTTGAGAAATTAGTTTTAATAATTAAAAATATAAATAATAGTATGAGTCAAAACAAATATTTTCTTAAGAAATGTGTGAATAAAAATATTAAAAAATAAAATAATCTTTAGAGAGTATCATTTTACCCTTACGTCTTCTGGATCACTTTACTCATCATCCTTAGTAAAATGAATAATGCAAAACACTTGTCATTTCAGAAAATTACAAATATGATTAGTTATTTATTTTCATATTTGCCTTTAATTATAAATAGGAAGAAATATTAATATGAAATAAAATAAAAAAATATTAAATAGAGATGGGTAATTAATAAAGATAATTTAGTTAAATAATATCATCTAATTAATATTTTTCTTATGAAATTTACAAAAAAAAAAAAAGTATGTTAAATAAAGTGATTCGGATGAAGCGAGTAACAGTTATTCCTGAAGACAACAACTATCTTAATTATAAGTAATGTTATGACTATTTGAATACCAATAAAAGGTAAATAATTACTCTCTTGATCCATTTTTATTTGTGCAATATACTATAAATAAATGTTCAACAATAATTGTTTATTTTGAAAAACTAATGTTTAATCTATCGTTTTGTGCCTATTTTTATCATTATTGTTAACTATTTATTATCTCAAGTCTCAAATTTATTTTATTCGAGGGAAATAAAACAAGATTATTTATATTATTCATTATTTTTAAGGTTATTAAATTAATAAAGAACAAGTATTATTGAATGAAAAAAATAAAATCTCTTCCTATTATGTAAAAAGAAATGCAAAATATAATTTAAAATGGAGAGGTCCTATATGAAAGTGATTAGGGGAGGCAAAGTGAGTAAAAAATACGGGCATCTGTTCGTTTTAATTCACTTAATATGAGTTGAGCATGTACCCATTTATAAGTGGGCAACTCATATTATTTATTATAAAATATGATAATTCAAAGACAATATTTTTTTTTAAAAAAAAATCAAAAATATGATATATTTGTTAAACCAACCTCACTCTCACCCCTTAACCCACCCCTATTCTTTACCCACTCACCACGCTTCCTACCCTATTCATCCCTAAATTTTTACGCCACCTCATTTTCATTCAAATTTGTTTCAATTTTTTTTTTAAAAAAAAAAACAAATATTTTTAGCCGATTTTCTATCAAAAAAATAGTTTTTCTTAACTCAACCCCCATCCAATACCCAATCATTCCACCAAAAAAAGATTTTTTTTAAAAAAAATTTATTAAGTTTATTTTTTAAATAAAATTATTTTTTTTCTTACCCATCCCACACCCGATCATCCAAAAAAAAAATATTAATTAATTCTTTTTAAAGTTAATTTTTTTCCTTACCCATCCCCTACTCCACCACCCCACCTCCACCCCCACCCCAGCCTCTTCCCAAAAAATTAGTTTTTGTTATTTTTAAAAAAATAAATTTTTGTTTTTTTATCCCCACATTAAAAAAATAAATTTTAAACTTTCAATTAATTTTAACTTATTATTGCTAATCTAATATTTAGTAAATTATATTAATATTTTTATTATATTATCAATATTTATTTATTGTTTACACGTTATAAATATGAATTGAATTATATATTTAATTGACTCGTATTCAACTTGACCGCTTATTCGTCATTCCTAAAAGTGATGCGTCTCTTAAAAATCAAATTGAGGAGCTGAAAATTTTCTGCCAAGCTAAGTCAAAATTTTGCACCTTGAAAAGTTACCAATACTAGCTTTTAATTCTCAAACTACTCTTCAACTCCGTATTATTTGTCCCCACTTTTGAATACCACATCATTAAAAATCTAAATCAACCAATATTATTTAAAATCAAAATTAAGAATCAAATGTATTAAAATAAAAATAAACTATACCGTTAAAATAAAAATTGGACACACTAAAATAAAAATTAGACCCATTAATTAGGTAGGCGTGAGTCGAATTTTATTTTAAGGAATGTAACTTGATTTGAATTTGGTGACGTGGACCTTTTGATAAAAAACCATGTGATAAAAATAATTTTAGAAATTCACTGTTAAAAATAATGACATTAATAAATTTTTTTCTATAACAACAATAACATAAATAATAAAAAAATTTAACGGTAATAGCATAGTGAACCAAATGTTTAATGAATAACATAAATATGTTATTTAGGATAGTTGGATGATATATTTGACTTTTTTTTTCTAAAAAAAATTATGAAGATTTCTTTTCTTCAAACTATTTTATTTCAGTAGACCATTCATTCATTTATAAATCTCTACCCGAAGGAATTATAAAGTGATGTTTAATCACTCTCCCAATTTTATTTCTCCGTATCTTGATTCTTCTTCTTTTCTAGAATTTTTCTACTAATTAATGCATACCCCGTTTAATTTTAATTATCATATTTATTTTAAAAAATAATTGATATACATATTTTATCATATTATTCGTATTAATTGTATTTAATATTAAATTTTAAAAAATAAAAAAATTAATATTAAAATTAAAATATAATTTTTTTTAATCTTTTGTTGATATGTCACAATTAAAATTTTATATTTATTTTAAAACAAGTGAGGATTAAAATTGAAGGAGGAAATTGTTCCACAAGAAAACAAAAAGAAGCTCACTTAAAAGCTAGGACATAGAATGCCATAAATACTTCCACATGCATCAAACCAAATAGGCATGCGCATAAGGTCGGCAGATGGCAATAACTCTCACTCATTTCTAAGGTTACGGTGATATAGAGGGGTTGACACAATTTAGTTAAAATCAAAAAATTGAATTGAATTTTTTAAAATTTTAAATTTGGTTTTTGGGGGCGGGTTTGGTTTTAATTTTAAAAATTTTTGGTTTTCAGTTTTGATTTTTGATTTTTTAAGTATAAAAATTCGGTTAACCGAAAATTGAAATATATCGAGTTTGTTGGGCCGTTGACTGTTATCCAGAGTCCAGACTAGTCACACATATATTGAATTGGGCCATTTTTAAATCTTTCATTTTTCAGCTAAATAAACCCACAAATAAATAAAACTCAATCCAAGCCCAACTGGGAACTACCAAACCAACTTTGCAATACTAAATACCATGGCTCATACTAAATACTATTATACTAAATGCTAAATAGGCAATAGCTTTTATCCAATGGCCAGTACTACCCAAACAATACGATTATTTTTGTTTATTTTTTCAATTATGATTATATTTTTTGGATTCATTTACTACCGAAACCCAATATTTTAATTTTTAAAGGCTCAAACCAAAAACCGAACCGAAATTGAAAATATCAAACAAAATCGAATTTATTTCGGTTCGGGTTTGGTTATTAGCTTTACGAAATTGAAAACCGAAAAACCGAACAGAAGTTTTAATAACCGAACTGAAAAACCGAACGCTCACCCCTAGTGATATATGCACTTTTATTACGGTCAAGATAGAAGGAATAGAATCCTTTTACTCATATATTTTTAATTCAAATTTTTGAGCTCTTGAACGAAAAATTATCAAGGATAGGTTTAAATAAAAAAATATAATGAAACTTTAATATGAATATCAAATATAACATTAAAAGATTACAATTTCATTACCTGCATTTCAATTTAAAACATATACATTTACCGTATTACTATATCTTGACATATTATAACACATAATGTATGTTTATTTTTCATTTCTTATGAGAATATAAACCATTTTATATTATGAGCGTATAAAAATTGAAGTCGTTAAATTTTATTGATGAATTTTTGATTGAAAAGGAAAAGCCAGGGGAGTCAAGCAAGCATAGCCAAGAGATGGGTGAAAGTAGCAGTAGTTCATTTTCCTTGAGCATAAAATGGTCATCAAGCATGAATAATCATCATCAAATCCCTCCTTCACCAACACCAACTTTCAAATTTAGAAACATAAATCAATTTTTCAAAACTGAGGCACATCCTAATGCACTCAAAAACATCAAGAACTATCCAATTTTATTAGCCTCTATTACTGAAGCATCCAAACATTATGAAGACCACAGGTTGAGCCTCAATCGTAGGGCAATATCCACCATCGATTTCAGAAACCATCCTCATCTTGACCACAAGATCTCTAATCTACTCAGCTTAGAAGATACTAGTTATATTACTAATAAATTCTGATTTTGGTCTTTCTCATATCTGACTTGAAAGCATAGTCAACCTTTTGGTTAATTGAATTGTACTTTTTACAAATTGTTAATTAATCGATATATTATTTTACTATGAATTGTTATTTGAGGGTAATATTGCTATACATGTAATAATGGAGTTGGATATCATAAGGACTAAAATTGAAATTCAACAAACATTAAAGGGTTATTATTGCAATTATCCCATCAATTAATTAGGAATGTTGTATTTATTTCAGATGTACTGTTGATTTTGTCTGTATGTATTGGTTTTAAGTATTTACTTGATGAAATAAAAAGTACAATTTTCTTGCATACCTAAATTACTGATTAGTGATGTGTGTATGTGCGTATCTTTTGTTAATTATGTTAACCACTAGAGTAACAATACATAGCAAAGAGAAGTCATTCCAAAATTAAAATCTCTTATAAAAACACAAAACTACTGCTCCCCTTTCTCCAAACAAAACATACAAATACTACCAAGCCAACGCCTACAACCTGCATATGTAATCAGTTTCCTACTACAGATTCTGGTATAACTAACAGATACATGAAAGAGACTGATGTTATATAACAAACCTAATATAATAGCCTGAAAAATATATAATAATCTGATATAGCTGATTTTAGTACATTAATAGTATAAAAAATGTTAAAATGTGTTAGTGTACATAATTTAAACTTACGGCCGTCAAATGAGCTAAAAAACAAATGACTTGTTCAATCCGTCCAAAATTTTATGGGTTAAGCACAAGGTAATTTAAAATTGACCTAAATCTTAACTCATTCAAGTACTTTTTAAAATGATTGTTAATTTAGCCCAATTTAATAAAAATTCAACCCGTTTTATGTCTTCGTTGTATCATAGGTTTTGCCCAAACGGCCTTCGTCATTTCAATAGGAAAGAGTTCGGGTCTTGGGTTAGATCGAGTCTTGAGTCCTGCCTGGGTCAGGGTGGAGTTTCAGGTCTGGGTCCCTTGAGTTAAAATAGCCTTCCTCGAAAGTGTCTTTTTTCCTAAGAATATGATCAACTATAATTTATTATGATCACGATTCTTTATCCAGTCTTGAGTCGGGATTAGATCGTTCATCAATATCTTGTCTTGAGTTTGAGTTGGGTTGGGGTTGGTGGTTGGACCCCGCCAATGACTTGTACCTCAATGGATGATAGGGGAGGAGTGTGCTTGAGTAAAGCATGGGGGTCGGCTATAGTGAGGGAGGTAAACCATTCAAAAAAAAAAAAAAATTAAATTAAGTCCGATGAATTATGACTCAATCAATTTTTAGCTCATTTCAATTCAAGTAACTTTTAGATTTATTATAGCCTGCCTTATTTATTAATTCAACTTATTTTAATTTGCTCAATTCCAGCTCAAACTCACTCAATTGACCTTCCTATATAACCTCATTATCGATCTTTTCCCCTTGCCTATCAGAAACCCTTTGGAGCATGAAGGGTTAGCAAATGGGGTCAACTCATCAACCTACTTGTCAATCTCTTTCAATGAATTTAACACAATTGTGTCCTGGCACGTTAACTTTGATGCAAAAAAAGTTAGACATAATCCCACTAATATCAACCTAATGCTCAAAGAGAGTGGGGCAATGAAGACAACGACATGTTATTTATTTATTTTTTTTTTAAAAAAAGCTCTACAAAATAAATTAAAAAAAAAACATATATAAGAAAAAAGTATATATTGAACATTCTTAAAGAAATCTTGCATCCATGACTAAGCAGACAGGAAAACAAAGTTAGTAATTCCAGCTTGGCTGAACTTAATTCAAAACTAAGCAAATACGTACAATATTCACTTAATGCTTCCCATTCATCACACATATTACATGACGTTCATATAACCACCATTCAGAAAAGAGTCAAGAAACCATTTGCTACATGACAGTACGAAGAAGATGTAGAGAATCAAGAAGGGAAAAGCAATAACAAGAGGAAAAATCAAGTTGAACCCCTTGTAAGTTGTAACTAAAAGATGCTTAATAATTTCTCCTCTAATTAATTAAGCACACCACTAATCATAATAATTATCAGAGAATTTGCTCTTAATCCACTTGAAGCTGTTCATCAAAGATGTTTTAACCTTACCTTCTACGGAATACATGTTATAACTAGCTATCCTCCTCTTCCTCTTCGTCTCTGGATTTTCCCCCACCGGCCCATTGAAGCTAAAAGATTTCGTTCGATCCTCGAAATCAAATCTTGCTTCTTTATATGATGCAGAATGATAAGGGAAAGATTTACTCTTCTCCATGAATCAAGAAAAGATAAAAACTCAAAAAGGTATATTTGTTGGAACAAGATGAAGTAACAAGTGTGAATATCTTTTATATATAGAAGATGGACTTGGAAAATGCAAATATGTTGTATTGTACACTAGTGGGTTTTATGCATGGGCCCAGAAAGTGACTTGGATTTAATATTTTTTAGAAGATTGTGGTTGTTTCCTATTTTTTTTATAAGACATGGATATCATCATTTGATTGCACGGCTTGCTCCACCGAACTTTAATTTTGTCATTTAAATAGGCTTTTTGTTAATTTTCACCCTTAGCAGTCGAGCATATGACTAGCAAGCATAAGTTCTTTATGGGCACTGTATAACTTATGAAGTATAATGATGCAAATATAGCTTATAACCTGCGAAACAATTATCTATTTTGGGAAAATTAGCAAACTGCAAATGACCCGGATATCATAGGATAAAATGTTGCTGTATTGTGTAATAGCTGGTTTGGTGGATGTGGCATTTGGTTGTTTTTGGATATGATGAAGAAAAAGTGCCCACTTTGAGAAATTTAAGGCTTATTTTGGTACAAGATAAAAGATCATATCAAGTGGTGGTTGAGCCAATCTTGGGCAGTGACTAGCGTCCATAAGCTTATTATATATCAATAATATTTCCTATTCCTAATCTTCTTTTATTATATATCCAAAAGGAAAATGATTAAATTGTTTTACAGTTGGGAATAT
>JBDJHY010000087.1:11018605-11034562 GCA_039654485.1 Withania somnifera
AGAAGATTCTAGGTAGAAGGCTTGGACCTTGATTGTGGACTTGGGCTTCAATTTTATTGGGTTTAGGTTTGGGCTCTTATAATGGATCAAGTTTATGATCAAACATGAATAGGAGCTGTTTGTTATTGTTTATGCTTTGGAAAAGTTCAGACCTTATCTGTTCGGGACTAATATGATCGTGCACACTGAACATGTTGTTATCCAACATCTGATAGCAAAGAAATATATTAAAACGAGGTTGCTTTTTTGGTTACTCTTTACTCCCGAAGTTTGATTTCGAGGTAAAAGATAGAAAGAGGTGTGAAATTAGGTCGCGGACCACGTATCCAGACTTGAAGAATTTAGGAGACCCAAGTCTAATGAGTAAGTCTCAGCAATTGATTGATACTGTTGTTATACTGGCATCCCGAACTCAACCATCGAATCCAAGCACCTAGGACGCCTCATGGAAGTGCTCACCTCTCATGTGTAGTTTTTATTATGCATTAGGGACAATACAAGTCTTTTTTATGGAGGTGGGGCTACTTGGTGATCATTGTTTATGCAAGCTTCTTGGTCGGTTGTTTGTTATTGTATTAGTTGTCTACTTTTATCCCTCAGGTTTTTTCTTCTTTTTTTTTTTTATTTTTATATTAAGTGTCTATTTGTACCTCTCAAGTTTTTCTTAGTGATGATTTTTTCTCAAGGGGTTTTATTTTCTGTTGAGTCAGCATGTTTAGGTTAGATCAAGTCATAATACAATAATGATTTTTTATGATAGATTGTGTAGGCGACATTCTTACGGAAAATGACATTTATGGGTCGTTCAAGCTGACATAGTATTTCTAGCTTATAGAGTAACGATGGAGTAGCGTAGGGCATGTATAAGGGATTTTGGTCTTATAAGGAACCCTTGGATTGCATAACTTTGGGTGGTCAAGTATTTACATGTTTCCTCGTTCTCTGAAATTATGACTTTACCTGCGCTTAGAATACTTGTTCGAGAGTCAAAGTGCTGCTATTTGATATCACATGTGCCATTGTGTGGTAGGAAATTAGTATATATTCATATATTTTGTTTATAATCTAGAACTTGCCCAATCAGTCTTGCCATTGATCAGAAAGTGATTTGGTTACAGAGATGAACTTAGACCATCCTTGTCAAACAAAAACCCTATTTGCCTATATAAGCCTTGCAAAAGAAATATTATTTCCTAATCACCCACTTTGAGCTTTTAGATTTTTCTAGGCTAACCACGATGAAATCAAATCCCTTGTTTGAAATAATCCCATTTTGGCACCATTTCCTACTTGACCCTAGTGATGAAAATGAGATATAATAAGAGCATAAGTTGGGGTGGGTGAAAAGGTGAGAGGGGGAGGAGAATTCTCAAAAGGAAAGGGGAATAGGAGAGTGCAACGTAATGTTCAAGGAGGATTTAGTCACTAATTTGCCCATAGGTATTCTACTTGTCCTAAAGCTAATGTTATAAGCTTAAAAAGTTTTTTGTGATTCAACCAAGCATTCAGAAGATTAATGTAATTTCAAATAAGGGAAAACTTAGGATATGCGCCTGCATAGCATATGAATCTCTGTGTGCGAGTGCTTTCTTTTTCCTTGAATCTGTTCCGTTCATTATGTCCATGTGTATTGTTTCCTTTGGGATGTTTCTTTGGTCTAACGTGTGGGTAATTGGGTGAAAGCAGCTGAAATACCTGATTTCCCGAATTAAGTCTCTTGTAGATATGTAATATGTTTGGAACTATTGTAAGTAGATTGTTCTTTGATGTTTGGATATTGTTTTAGCAGAGCCTTAAACAATTGCTCTGAGGAAAAGCAATGATTCGTGTTGATATGCCAGGAAATTATGACACATTTAATGCTTTTCGACATAGAATTCTTATCATTCTTAAGCATGTTTTGAGTGATTTAACGAGGGCATTGCATTGTTTGATAAAGCAGACTCAGGTACTCTGACAAACAATTGATTCAACATGTCAATTTCCTAGTGAGTCTTCTCTTGCGCTTGGGGCCTAAGACTTTCAGCTTTTCGTGCTTATAAGTATGCCTCAGACCTTGTCCCGTTAAAATGGTCTATTCGTGTCATGTTGTAGGTTTCATGAATCTGGCGAATTTAGAATGTACATCATGTAAACTTGACAAAACTTGTTATATTAAGCTTAACGTTTCACCAAATGAAAGCTCATGAAAGGATTTCTTCAAGAATTTCTTTTTGAAGAATTTTTGCTTATGATATGAATCTTTCATTCTCTTCCACATATGCCATGACTTACATTATAATTAAGACATGGAATACTGGCACACCCAAGATCTAAGCTCGAGGCCTCACACATTTATTTTAAAAGATTCTAGTTTCTTTTGCTTTTCAATATTGTATTTCCGTAACCATGAAAAATATAATAGGATAAATAAAACCATATGACGTCTTCACTCTTAATCAACAATCTTGAGTTCGAAAATTAAGAAAGGAGAAACTCCTAATAAAAGACCACTTCCCACATCAATGGACAAGAAGAAAAATTGAATTATTCAAATTAGTGGACTTTGAATATTGAACACTTTAAAAGAAAATACAATGCCTTGACCTCTCGACTTTTATAATCCTACAACATATACCCTTAAATCTAATATTCTTTACGTTTCTTCTTTTCCGTATTTGTCAATGATGTAAGAGTATGTGGAAAATCAATTTTAGGAAACAAAATGAATCAAGCATTCTCTAACAACGTGAACTCGATACGGGCAAATAGGAAGTAGCACAATCAATTCGCTTTATTACCTTAAATCCGATTAGGAAACATCCAATATCCTACCAGAAAGGTTACAGGATTCACACCTAAATCAAAAACAATACCTTAAGCAAGTACTCACTGTTCCTTTCATTAAATAGATCAATCGAAGAGAACGGCTAATCTATAATTTCAATGCAATAAACCCGAGTTACAATCTATTTTCACGGAAAAGACACTAGCAATTCAAAAAGGGATTAACGCAAAGAGAAGCAAAACACGCGAACCTTGCTATGAAGCATATGCATAACCATAGTTTTGGATCACTTAAAAGCAGATAAGCATGTGACAATGGTAAGCAATAGTATTATAGATCATTGAGCCCAAGTAAATCGCCTAATGATTCGAGGCAATAGGAGATCCCAGATCCAATGTGGGTCGATCTGCTCCAGTCTGAGTAGCCAGGATTACCTTGGATACATGTGTCTGAAGGGGTGGGCGAGCTGTCCCCTGAATTAGTCGAGGTGTGCAAATTAATCACACCACTAATGTCGCAAAAGATTATAGATCATCAGCAGAATTTTGACTGAAAAGATCAGCTCCACACTCGATGTCATCTGTCTTACTGCTTCCAGACTGAGCCATCAATATTCTATAAACTCTCTTTGAACAAATCTCTCCCAATCTTCTATCATCTGCCAACATCCCTTCCACTCTCAAATCTTTCAGGAGAAATTCTTTCTCATGCACCTGAAAATTTCTTAGGAGAAAAAATATGTGAGTAACTCATTTTATCCCCAAAAGATCAACATAATTACAGCATGAAATGTATCCGCATCGACCTTCCATTCACTGTTATTTTCTTAAGAGACTAAAGAAGTACGACGAGCAAGCGAATTAGTTAACATAACATTTCAATTTTCAGTATTTTTTTGTTTTTGTCAAAGTCATAACATTTCAATTTTCAGTATTCTCAAGCTCTTGTTTGAACTAAATCGCCGGAATGGCGCCTTGCATAACAGTATCCCATGAACAAGAAGGAAGAATAATTACCAGAGAATACCAGCTCCACAAAGTAATTTGCTCACTGGTAAATGCCATTTCTTAAGCATACGCTCGGTCCTCTCAGTTGAACTGAATATATGCTAATCTAATGCAGTTTTTGAAGAAGTTTTACACTCTCTAGAAAGGTCTTCATATTATCCAACATCTAAGTTGAATACGCTCGTGAAAAGGAGAGGGATAACAGTGTAATAAGACCACTGCACCGCTACTTTCTCTTCCTTAGCCACTGTTAATAGAAAGAATCCTACTGACTAGAACTCGGACTTACAGATTGTAGCAAGTGTTGGGAGTGACACTGGAAGGAAGTTATGTTCTAGATATTATCTATCAATATACAAAGCACATGAAAGTAAAAATAGTGAACCAGAAGTCACACCGTGATATCAGTAAACGAGATACGCTTTCCAAGGGGAAATAGAGGAAATTTGACTGCTAACCGATTTACTTGGATCCATGTAAACACGCAAAAGAGATTTCATTGTCGGATATTTCTTCCATATGGCAATGGCAAATCGTGGCTGAACCTTTGGAATAGCTACCAATGCTTTCAACCTGCAAGAGATGAAAATTCATCCAATAATAACACAGCAGACTACACGACTCTAGCATGGAAGATGGCAAAATGGATAAACACTTGTAAAAGTAGGGAAGCTTTAAAGTGATGTGATAAAGTAGTTTATTTTTACTATTTAACACACGATTAACATTTTGAAACTACAGATCAAGTAGAAGCCCAATAGTACGGAAGAAACTCGCTAAATTGGGACCATAACTCAACATCCTTGTTCAAATCAAATGGAGCAGAGAAAATGGTATAATTCAGCAGTAAAGGATGGATCTCTCTAAAACAATCAGGAGTGGTGGCAAAACAAGAACATGGAAAAGGAGGAAAATGGCACTTAACTCAAGATAGAGATACAGCAAATAATTTGCAGATTTTGACTAGACTAAATTGGAAAATGTTCCCTGCATATAACTACCATCTTGCTTGCTTCCATAAGCTCTAAAAGATGAATGCAAGAGCTTAGCAACATGAAAATACAATTAAAGGGTTCTCAAGGCAGTATAGGTTTTAATGGAACCGAAAAGTTTTTAAAAAATAAGGAAGACTCGTTAGAAGTTCAACCCAAAAAAAAGAGTTCTTATTAAGAGAGCAATTGAGGCCAATATAGTGAGTGATTCACAGCCTTGAGAGAGATCACCAGAAAACTTACGCAGCTTTTGTCCATTATACACATTTATGGACATTTAGGAAACCCAAACTTCTAAAATAGAAAACAGCAGAAGCACTTACCAAGGGCTCTTTTTTATCTGATTCTTGTCAACACAATCCTTCGGAATAAGAGAACCATTTGCATTAACAGATAGTCTTGTTAACTTGCTTCTGTGGAGAAACAAGAATATCTTAGCAATGACATGTAACAGTAAGGAAATATTAACTTCTTTATCATCTCTATTTAATCTATGCAGTTGGCCCAGAGAGCAGAAGTCCTTAGGCATCTGCATACTGAAATCTCTCAAGCATCACCATCTCATTTGAACCAAGAGCAGAACGGACATAAGTGATTATAGTACTCTCTCTGGCCACATACCGTTAGAGGTGGAGGATTAGTCACCAGGAAATAAACCAGGAGTTAATACCCTTATATTTGATCTCCAAAAGCATGGTTTTGAAAATAAACTGCTAAACACTGCTAAACACTAATAAATTTGAATGATAAAAGTAATCCTATAGGACATTAATATTGATGGTGTAGAAATGATCAAGAAACACCAAACACTACGTCTAACTTATAAAGTCCTATCAAACCTCTTTAAGAGCAAGCTGAACTTTTTAGTATAAAAACTGTCAATATCATCCCAAAGTATGAAGGTATAGGATGAGAATGACCCTTATATAGGTTTCGGACTCTCAGCGATCCATCAATCTGTAAAAACTAGCAGAAATGAAACATGTATATAAATTTTATAATTCCCAGATTATGAAGCATCGCACTAAGGGGTCATTCGGTCCGTGGATACCTCAGGACCACCCGCCTCAACTAGGTATTACCTATGTGGTGCACACATAGAACTATTTATTTTTCCTATTACCCCTCTACTATTTTGTAGTCTTCACCTGGACGACCTCAACCAAGGAGGTGTGATGCACTCTCTGCCACGTGGTATTTTTAATAACAAAATATGTTTTACCTTTTTAAATTCATTAAATTTTCCAAATCAAATAAGCAGAAACCAGTTCTTTTTGTTTAATCAACTACAAGCTTCTCATTGCAGAATGAATCACTTCACTACTGGCCTCTCATCTAAAAAGAAAAGGAAGAATATGACCAATATTTTCCTTCTAAAAGCAACATAGCAAACAACAGGCCCAATCTTTCCTTACTAGAGGGTTTATTAGACAACAGGTAGTAGCATGTGAAACTCCACAAATTCATAATTCAGTTCATATTTAATCAATAAACTAGTCCAAATTCATTTCAAATTACTATAAGCTCGACATATTCATATTATAAAGATGTTTGCACATATGGCATCCATTGAATTGTCCAAGACTACGATTTCACTGAAATATAACTATGACATACCTAAACTGACAAGAAGCTAGGCTGCAAGTCAGCCCAGCTACATGTTCAGCTAATTCAGCTTCATCGACACAGTGCCTGGAATGCACCTTAACAAAGTTAATTGTTAATTTTGACAGAACCTGCCAAAGAAAAGAGGAATTCAATACGCAAGGAATAGGAATATGAGGGTGTTTGGATTGGCTTATTTAAGTGTTTTTGACTTTTAAGCTCTTCTTTTACTTTCTGTGGTGTTTGGGAAGATAAAAAGTGCTTTTAAGCACTTTTAGGCCAAAAAAGTATAAAAGTAAGCTAAAAGCACAAGTTGGACGTTCCCAACTTAAAGCTTTTAGCTTATAAGCTATTTCTAAAACGCCAATCCAAACACCCTCTAAGATGCTCAATTATTTCCAAAAGTTACAAGAATAAGTGTTGCAACAACTTCCTCTATAAGTGGTCGTTTCCAACCAGTATGACTGGCAGGTTCCTTGTATTGTCCTTGTTCCCTATCACCAAAGTAGTACCAGTTATTAGATACTGTGGAAAATTAAATATCTTTCTGCTGTCTTAAGCATTTGGGACAGAAGAAGTGCTTAGACTTGCCAAAATATGATGCCAAAGAAAATAACATTCACAAGTCAACCTTTTCTTAGGGGTAAATGGAATTCCAGCAACAAAAAGAAAATAAATATATGTGCAAAATTAGAATGCTCTATGTTGGACTTGGTTACAACTTACAAGTATCAAATATACGATTATGGTCTGTAATCAGCAAATAATTTGTGTATTAAGAGGGATTAAGGAGTTGTCTAACAAAACAAATTTGAACTGCTGCATCTCTCTTGATACTTCTAAAATAAAGCAAATAATGATAAATTTTCAGTTAGAATTATTTCGACTAATCTTTATATTGTTTCAATAATAACTCAACCTACTGCTAACTTTCTGTTAAAACCAAGAAATTCCCCAAGGGCTTTGCTGGTACTTATTCTTTTTTTTCTTGAAGAAAGAACAATCAGATACTAAGGACGTGGTTTGAAAGCATAACAATAGAAAACAACAAGAAACCTAATAGGTGCATCGTAATTGAACTTGGAATCCTCAAAGCTTCATTCCATTTTACTTAACATTCAACAAAATAAAAAATTAACAATGAAATGTTAAATTCAGGATCTATCACAACTTGTTTTCATCTCTCTAGAATGTCACACATAAAGAGAAGCACATCGAAAAAGAAAAGGCACCTATAACAGAAGGTTTTATAAATGAAGAGCAGACATAGTCAACAATCCAATGGTCGGATTCAGAATCTTCTGTCATAAATGAAGAAAAAAAGGTAGAAAAAGAAAATTATGGCAACAGCAGAGTTCTAAAAATGGAGAACAGAGAAGATATGTGTGTATGCACATAACAAAAAAGAAACACATTCAAGAGAATAAATTAACAGACTATAGAAATAACATCACCACAATCCCAATCTAGTTGGGAAATTTGACGAACTCAAAATTGAAAGAGTGCTGAGATAAAGGACAAAAATGAAGTTACCGTCAACCTTTTGTTGATGTATGCTGAAAGCTTGTTTGTGAGATAACAAACTGTATGAAGAGGATAAAGGCGTCGAACACGAGAAACATGACTCATCAATGATCCATTGTTTACAAGGTTACAAAACTCTTCAGCCTCAAATATGAATAATACATATGGAACATTGATAACTTCAGATGAGATCTGCACAGAAGTAATGAATCTAATAACTTCAATAAATTGAGAAAGCTAGAAAAAATAGCTACCCTTGGCTTTAGAGAACCAATTCAAGAACTTGACACTGTAGCAGCACTAGCATACACAAATTGACATCATACACATGACAAGTAGAACTCAAAAGAATAAAATCGGAGACCAGCAAGACAAGCTTTTGCATAGTACAAGGATAACAATTTGGCCCAGCTATCAAAACCCAAACACCAGCACTATGCTCTTTCAACACAATTCAAAAACTTAGTTACTCCCGCTACACAATTGTAGATAGCTCTATACTCTTTAGTTTCGACATGAAAATTTGGACAGCCCTAGAAGCAAAGGAAACTCTGTCCAATTGTTTTAGAACACCAGAAAGGCTAGTGTGGGTGTCTTACCTATTAAGGGCCGTGACCACCCTAGATTGGGTTGTGACAAGAAACTGCCCAAATATTACCATCAGAAAAACCATAACGTCATATGTCAGTATATCATGTGTTTTTATATTTTGTATTCTATATTTTATTTTGTATTTTATATTTTGTATATTGTAATGTCTTGAGCCGAGGGTCTTCCGGAAACAACCTCTCTACCTGACCTAAGTAGTGGTATGGACTGCATACATTCTACCCTTCCCAGACCCCACGGTGCGTGGAATATACTAGGTATGTTGTTGTTGTTGCTTGTGCAAAGATAATGACATCCAAATAGATGTATCATAGAGATGCACATATTGTAGCACTAAATATAGTCAATTATGCATCTATTATTCTACTGAAATTTAAATGGGTATAATAGTTAAGACATTAAAACCAACTATAAAAGGAGGTCGAGTAGTTCAAGATGATAGGCTAACTGAAATTTGGCAAATTTCTGAAGAATAAGTTACCTTTGATAGTTCCTCTGGGACATTCATTGACCACACAATAGACTTTTCAATTGGATTTGATTTAATTTGGTAGGAAAGACCTTTCTCCGCAAGCCTTGTTAGCAAATGGCCTGCTTATTAATATTTCCATGTAAGACAGTAGTTTATACACAATAAAGGACATTCGGAAGCGGATGGGGAAGAAACTAACTGAGAAATAAGATCTACCTCCAATTGAACCTAGTTCCACAACTTTAGTGTCAATTTGAGCTATAATAGACTTATGTGCCAGCTTTCCCTTTTCCCACTTCTCTTTTGCCTTTTCTAGCTTTTTCTTCTCAGCAGCTTCAGCCTTTTCGGCTGCCCTTTGCAATTTCTCTTGCTGTATTATGAATATAAATTAGATTATACTCCATAATTACTTAACCTCCTCTGAATAAATAGGCTTTTGTAGGAAGATATACCTCTTTCTGATATTTTTTTTCTTCCTTTAGGCGAAGCTTTTCTTCCTTTGACATTTTCATTTTTCCTGTTGCTTCATCCCCACTGCTTCTGTTACTTCTATTGCATTTACCTTTGCCTTTTGGTATTGAGACCTCGTTGTTTGGCTCCAAAAAATCAGTTTCTTTATCAGGATGCCCATGGTCCTGTAAGCAAATTGCACCATCAAAATTTACATAGAGATAAGCTCTTTGAGAATTTAGAAAAGCTCTATACAAAGATACAGACATTAAGAACATGTCTTAAGCATTATTCTTCACACTAATAATTTAGGCACACCTGTGAATAGGCTATAATCTTCAAATGCCTTACACTCAAGGGTGTGGTCTAGTGGTCAATGAAATGGATTGAGCACCATGAGGTCTTTGATTCAAATCCTAGCAAAGACAAAAACACTAGGTGATTTGTTCTAACCTTGGTATACAGAGTTACCTGATACTTGATGCTAGTGGGAGGTGGCAGGTATCCCGTGGAATTGGTTGAGTGCGCGAACGCTAGCCCCAGACACCACGGTTATCAAAAAAAATTCTTCAAATGTAGTTCATTTGGCAGAATATGCAGTCAAGAGTTCCAGAGTTTTGGATATGAATCAGCTTCCCAAGGTGCAGAGATCTCTAATTCAGATTGAAATCTTCTACCCTTCTGATAAAATAAGAAAACCCTGGAGGTTCGAACCATTTTAAAACAGACATTCAATCCATTTTAAAACAGTATGGATATTTGCAGTGTATGGGTAGGTGTATTTAAATAAAATGAGTAGTTCATGAACAATACTAACTCTGCTAATTTAAGCTCAAGTTGAGTTCATTTATTTAGTACAAGCTCGGTTTAATCAAACCACTTGACTAAATGTTGTCCATGAAGAATTTCTTTCATATTTTCTTTGGAAAAAGGTGTATAGTTGAGTACTTAGGGTTTCTGTTTCGACCTCAGATCCTCAATGCTCAACAGCCCTAAACCTCCTTCTCACTACCTTCCCTCACCTCTTTCTTCAAGTTCCTCCTTTTCCCTCTCCATCAGTGCTGTTTTTCCTGTCTTTAGGTATTCCCTAATTCATGTCCCTCCTCTTTACTCCGATCCGATCTAAGCTTGCACCTTCTCATTGCTATTGTTATCTGCCAATTTTCCTTTTCTTCCACAACCTTTTTTTTAACTCATTTTTAAAATCTCTCTTTATTTAATATTTCTTTAATTGAAACCTGAGAATAAGATCACTTTGAATGCATAATCAAGAGTCAATCTGGTTGGAATTGATAAGAAACTTTCCGGAAGGGTTAAAAACAGTGAACTTTGTTGGTAATTTAAAAACGACTTAAAGATTTTCTTGAGAAGCCAAAAGCGACTCAACAGCAGTTTAGCCTCCGAGGATAAGTGAGTCGAGCTGGAATTGAATACTCACAAATCTGTTTAGATCACTTGTTCAAATTCCCATCTACAGGAGTATATGGTTCCAGGTCCATATTCCTGAAGGAAGTTACGAGGTATCTTTATTAAATTATATAGTTCAACAGGAGTCAAATCAACTTTTTTCCAGCAATGTAATCAGTAGTCGAAGTATCAGAAAGTCGTAAAGTTAACTGAACATGGAATTCTTTTTATTGCCTTCTTATTTTGAGTTACCCGTGCAAAAAACACACGAGCTTCTGTGAATGATGTGTGTTCCAAGGAATGGTCCTTACCATAATGCAACATCCTGATAAAAGCTGACTTCTCTTTGGGGAGACACATGCTCAAGATGAGGGGAGCTGTGGAAGGAGGCTGTTTTTATTCATATTAATATTAAGAAGAGTAACGGAATGGGAAACAGCGAGGCCTATTGCTATGCAAACAAATAAGAACAACATACTTAGTACAATCCCACAAGTGGGATCTAGGCAAACCTAGAGAAAATAAATACAAAAATGTTGAAAATAATAATTAACTTCAACCAGGCAAACACACCAGAGACAGACCAGCTTCAGTCAAATTTCGACGAGAAACATCCTCTGGCATTCGCCTAAAATTGTCAACACCTGTTCAACAGCTTTTTGTCTCAGTTGAATAGCCTGACAGTTAATTCCAGCTAATTGAAAGTATGATTCTCTAATCTTATTCACCAGTAGATTAAACAGCAGTAGCTTACCAAGAGAAAAGGTGGACCCAAAAGGACTGGAGCTCAATTCTGTCCAATTTACAACTGCATCTGCAGAATAAACTCTCTCCTCCTCCTTCCAGGCACTACGATTCCCATTATTCTCGGAGTCATTATCAGACTCCAAACAAATTACTCCATCAATTCCTGAGAGATGGCTAAAACTTAAGAGCCACATTCAAGTTGATGAAAACACACCATGTGAGCAAAATTTCACAAATGGCAATTCATTTTGAGATTGGTAACTTTCACAAATAGCAATTCATGCAAACCTAAAGAACAAAATTGTTTACTGCAAAAGCCCCCAAGAACATGGTGCAGGAAATCTCCTCCGAGTTTAAACAGACCACTTGTGCAAGGAAAGATGTGGACAAAACTGAGGCCAAACCGAAATCCCTTGAGGATTGACACTTTCTTTTCTTAAGTAGTATGCCAAGAAAATAGCAAAACCAGAATATACCACCAAATGAGAAGAATCTGCAAGTATGTCAAGGCTAGGTTGTCATTTTCCTATTTGTTTCATCTAAATTTAAATCTATAAGCCAATGTACCCATAACTTTTGGGTTAACAAATACATAATAAGGACTAAAATATCCCTTTAACCATCGAATTTTTGCATCAGAGAGAAACACATATGAGGAATACGCCTAACTAGCTCAAATTATTATGGCTGACCTCGACAAGGAGGCACACCAAGAATCTGCCATTGCAGAAAATAACTGAATAATATGAACAACTCATAGGAGCAGGCAGGGTGATGCACCATGAAGAGCAGACCAAACTTCCACTCATCCAGGTTATAATAAGTATTTCAGAAGTTTCCTAGTATTAGTTTAACATGATATATGTCCAGGGGAAAGGCAAACACACTAAAAGCGCAGAGTGTGAAGCATCCTGCATTCACACAGGGTTCGGGAAGGGTCGCAGCCCAATGCAAGCATCTCATTCCACGGCTAGAACCCAGCTTTACCATTGCTCCAAGGCTCTCATTAGGAAAGGCAAATACACTGCACAAAGAACGAGGGTTTGATTCCTGAGGACAAAATGGGACTGCAATATGGTACACTTAGTTTCAGGCACATTCTAGTTGCAGACGGTCGATATTATAAATGCATTGTTCTTTTGAGGCAAAATCATGTAAGAATCATCAAAGAAGGGCCTGTAAATGATTCATTTGGAAATTTAAATTAAAACTTACGCCTCAACTTGCCGTAGTACTGTCTTGAAGGCAAAGCAACTATAATTGCATGCTAAATCAACAAAAGCAATTTTCAAGCTTGTGGAGATGAATGATGATGACAAAGCAATAAATATAAACTAACAGTGATTGTCAGTTAAGAATATGAATCGGGAAACTGAAGTGATCGACATATAATGTTAACTAATTACAGAAGGAATAAATAATGGATAAATACTACTTCCTCTGACCCAATTTATATGAAGGTGTCTGACTGGGCACGAATTTAAGAGAATAAAAGAGGCTTTTTGAAATTTGTGGTCTACAGAGAGTCAAAGAAATTTTTGTAGCTATAAATCATCTCTTTATGAATAAAATGGGAAGTTTGAAGTTGAATTGTCATTAGATATAGAAAGATGTCATTCTTTTTGGAACCGAGTAAAAAGGAAAGCGTGTCGCATAACAAAAATTAACTGCTACAGCCTACACCTTAACCCAAGAAACCATATAATTTATTTCCTGCACACTTTATAGGATGCAAAGTGTTTTCAAACATTTGACCTGCACAGTCATCTCGCCTAAGAACTATATGAACTTTCCCCAATTTTTCTTCCAGATTTTTCCATCTTTTCTCCACATAATATTGCTGACCACAATAGATATTCTGTCGATTGTTCTATTTGTTATTTCTTAAAAGACTTTTATAGGATTTAAGACCTTGTCCAACTTGTGCTTGAGGATTTTTTTCCTCAAGTAAAAGTGAAACGTTTGGTATGTGACATTTGACTCTTGGACCATTTTTCACTTTTTCAACAGCCCAAGTAAAATTCTTTTTACTAGCATAATGGTAACGATGATGTCTCAAAACTTGATATTCCATTTAAAAACTTCATATTAGGCTAATTTAAGGCTTACCACCATCTTTGTTGCGGTCTCTAATTGAAGGAGAGCAATTATGCGAATCAGAATTAGCTTTAGTGCATCCGACAATTGAAACACCATATTTTGAAAGCTCGGATACCGGGGTTTCAGCAACCATGGATGGCGTCAAATCAAGACCTGAAGAAGCGAGAAATTTTGTCAACACTTGTTTCCCTTTCTTCTTTTAATTGAAAAAGAACGTCTTCTATTGAGTGCATATATCCTAACTTACTGAAATAAGAGTTAAAGATGCAAATTGCAACAGAAGCCTTCAGCAATCACACCAAACAGCCAAAAGAAACAAAGGAATATAGAAACAGGCCTGAAGGTTAAATGTGTACAGCATTGGCTGAAACTCAGAATATTCCAACATAGCCATCTAAGTGTACAAAGACCCATCAAAATTAAATAAGAACAGCAATTAATTGAATTTCAGTGAAAAGTGCCCAGCATAGTAAAATTTAAGATGAATTTCTAAATATCAACTAAAAACCCAACCCACAATTTATAATTAAAAATGATTAAGGTCAAGCAAACTTCAAGTGAAATAAAGTCCACAGTATCAAAATTCAGAACGATTTATAAATAACGACTCGTATAAAATCCACATTTTAAAAGCCAAGGGTGTGGCGTAGTGGTCAATGAAGTGGGTAGAGAACCATGAGACCTCAGGTGTAAATCTCAGCACAAACAAAAGCACTAGGTGATTCTTCTCATTTGACCTATCTTTGATGGATAGAATTTCATGGTAATTGTTGCAGAATAAGTCGAGGTGAGGGCAAGCTGGCCCAAAACCACGGTTATCAAAAATAAAAATCCGTAACTTGTTACCAAAATACACATTCCAACAAATTCTCAGTGGACAATGCCCTGATACATAGTGAAAATTGTAGCAACGAATGCTAAAAAAACTAGTAAACATTTACAATTTTAATTGAACTCCCAGGTAATAATATCCAAATTGCATATATTCAACATTGTTTTCTGAATTATCATTTATAGACTAAAAAGAAATGAAGCAAAAACCGCACATGTATGGGTCCAACATTGTAGTATTTTAGGAGTAACGTCTTAAATAACAGCTTGGATTTCCAAGAGCCCATATAATCTATAGCAAAACAAGAAAACATAAATTAAACAAAGACTGAAATAGAAAAGGAGCAAAAGTTATATAACTTCACATTAATTTCTAAAATGCGACATCATCTACAGTAAACTCATAATATTTCCAACATAGCCACCTAAGTGTACAAAGACCCATTAAAATGAAACAAGAATAGAAATAAATGGAATTTCAGTTGAAAAGTGTCCAGCATAGTAGAATTTCAGATAAAATTTTTGGATATCCACTGAAAGACCAAACCCATAATTTATAACTACAAAATGATTAAGGTCAACTAAACTTCAAAGTGATATAAAGTCCTCGAGTATCAAAGCTCAGAATAACAACAACATACCCAATATATTCCCATGATGGGTCTGGAGAAGATAGATTGTACGCAGTCCGTACCAGTTACCTCGGAGGTGAGGTAGAGAGATTGTTTTCAGAAGAACCTCGGCTCAAAATATCAAAGTTCAGAACGATTTCTAAATAATGACTCAAATAAAATCCATAACTTTGCAGCCAAGGATATGGTGTAGCGGTCAATTAAGTGTGATGGGTACCATGAGGTCTCAGGCTTGCCAACAGAGATAAAAGCGTGATTTCTTTTTATTTGTCGTAACCTTGGGTGGATAGAATTATGGGAGGTGGCATCTTTTCTCTAGAATTAGTCGAGGACAAAATCCATAATATATTACAAAAACGCATTCCGGTAAATCTCAAGTGAAAGTGTCTCCAACATTGCAGTATTCTAAGATAATTTCTTATCTAACAGCTTGGATTTTTAAGAACCCATATAATCTAAAAAACCACACAGCCTGGTGTACTAAAGTCCCTACTATGTGTGAGACCCAGGGAAGTATCGGACCACAAGTACCGTGACCTCGTGAAAGCAACTTCACCAATTACGGCTCAGACTAATTGCCGAAAAAAATCACTAAAAATTCACAATTTCTAGCAACTCACCGGAGGGTTTAGGGTCCAAAATTGAAGAGCATTTAACGAATGAGGCTTCGGGTTTGGAGAAATCAGATATCGTAGTCTCGGAGATGAAGGAAGGAATACAATTTGAAGGCTTAAAGGGTGTGGGATCATCATCGTCATCGATAACGAGAACTGTGGGGTTCCAATTACTAGATTTTTCCGTTCTTTGCTTCTTC
>JBDJHY010000087.1:11184006-11194091 GCA_039654485.1 Withania somnifera
TTCATATGCTTATTCTTGTATCTTAAATCTTTGTACCATTATTCTTATCATTGTATTTGGTTATTGTATGAAGTTCTGACTTACCTAGAAAGTTAATTAGAGTTCTCACTTTGATTGAAAGTGATTGTAGGGGGTTTGGAGCAACTCTATTTTAAAGGGTAGTTATTGAGCCAAAAATCAAGAAACGTTGTAAGAATTCTCACTGAACTAAAAAGTGAATTGTGTTAGTGGAAAAGCCTAAGTTGGTGAACCTAGGTAGTGGATGTAGGCATGTGTTGGCCAAACCACTATAAATATTGAGTGTTCTTAATTGCCTTTTTCATAGCTCCATAAATTCCGCAAAAAGCTGCTAAATTCCAACACACTATTCAACCCCCCCTTCTAATTTGGTTGCGTACTCTGAAATACATCAACATATGTATGGTAAACTGCAAGCTGGGGACTGGGATTACTAGTCAGGCTGCTATATGCTTATTTTTTCAACCTATGGCCCACTCATATGGCTTGTAGCTTAACTACTTATTGGGGGGGATACTTTGCCCTACAACATGTCTAACACAAACTCTGGACCATAGTGTGGTTGTAGGAGGAGTTACGCCCTTGATGTGTATTTTTATACGTCAACTCTGGACCGTAGTAAGGTTAGAAAAAGGATTATACTAGGGATTAGAGCTTTGTGGCTATCCCATGATTTAGGTTGGTGGAATTAGAGCCGATCTAGGTAGTCTTACTATTCCGTGTTCTACATGTGCGATTATGTGTGATCAGAGTAGGTGTTCCCCTTTCGGGCCCCTTATAGTCGGTTATGGTGTTGCTGGATAGTTAGTAGCCTTGTGTGATGATATCATGCCCTTTCCTGATACGAAGTTGTGAGTGAGCTGTATCTTATAGATCCATGTTTCCCCCTGTAGGGATTGGTGCTTGGCCCTTAACAGGCACCCTCTATGTAGTTGTAGCATCCTCGATGCGATTACGTGGCCCAGGATCATAGTGGAGCTAGTAGAGGATATACCTTATGGCTAGGGCTTAGCCACCATCCTAAGGATTTCAGTTAGCAGCCTTAGAAAATTTTAGCTTATTAATTTGTCCAGTGTAGCAAACATACATTACATGTCTTAAAAAGGTAATTTGATTTTATAAGATTAATAACTAGAAACTGATTGCATATACATATTTATATTTGTCCACAACTATGCTTATGTCTTGTAAGGAGCTATTTTTTTACATCACCAAGGCTATTTTCTCCTTATCATTGTGATCCCTAGACACTGCCCATATGTTGGTAGTTGGATAATACTGAGTTTGAACTTTTGCCTTTGTGGCTAGAATTGAGGTTTTAATGAAATATGAGATACGGGCTGAGCCCGGTTTTGGAACTTTGACCTTGTTGACTATATTGCTGGGAGGCTTGATATGAGGTTTCCCATGTGGGTTCGAGTCCCTCCACGGGCCCTACCAATCTGTGTCGTTATTCTTATGGCATGATGTGCAACCTTGGGGAGGGATACATAGGGGAGTAGTGATATATGGTTCGAGTCCTCTGTAGGTCCTTCTTATTTTGGGAATATCCCAAAGAGGGAGCATTTCCATCACATATTTACTTTTAAGCACCCCTTTGCATTGCATCTCTACAAGTTGATTTATACCCTTTAGGACTTTTCGAGGGAGTACCTTTTGGGTTACTTGGCTGCCTAATTATACCTACAGGTAGTATGGGATGCTGGTCGGGTTTGGTTTCTATAATCTTTGGTTGTTCTTTTCTATCTTTTTCTAGTACTACTCATACCCATATTATATTCGTTGTTAGCTTAGCTTGTTGATGATTTGTACTTTCTTATTGGTCCCTCTTTTTTCTAGTAACGTCGGAGCTCCAAGTACGTATCATGATTGGTCATGAGTTGCTTTTAACACAGGACTTGCCTTATATTAGTCTTCTTTACACTTTTGAGCTAATGCTGCCTTTATTGGTAGCCGATCCTCTATAGCACTTTTTAGCTATTACTAGAGTTTTCTTGTTTCTGTTGTACATTACATGTTATTGTCCTATTGGTTGTAGATCACTCTTTATCTTACATATGCTTACTTTTACCAGGTCGACCTATATTTCCTACTGGGTACCATTGTTCTGGTGCTCATGCTACACTTTTGGTTCTTTTTCTGATACAGGTCTTAGTACAAGTCATCCGGATAGAAGCAATTTTTCGGGGTCTCTTGGTGCTATTCTGGGGATACAGTGAGTGTTTGGCCTTTATGCTAGCCGATTTTCCTTTTGTTTCTACAGTTTTTCCAGTTGGAGGGTGGATTGCCAATTTTGTAGTTTTTCCCCGTTATGGGTTTTATTTTGTATCTTAATGTATATAATGCTCTACAGACATGATGCCAGGTTTTGTTAGTTATGTTAGTTTTGTGTTGTCACGTCTTTTTTGTACTTCTCCTCTTCATTCCTTCTATTAGTTTTCTGTGGATTTTACTAGTGGTCTGTCGTTACTTGCTTTGGGTCAAGGTTAGGCTTATCTGGAGGTGAGATGCAAATACTATCACAGCTCGATTTTTTCTGTCGTGACATTAGGATTATCTAATATTGGTTGATTCCATGAGATTATCTTTTTTGACTAATTCATTCAGATTACATGTTATTGACTGATTCACTGGGATTATCTATTATTGATTGACTCTTCAAGATTCTCTGATGTTGGTTGATTCCTGTTGATATATATTGACATTGTTGACTAGGCTACTGTAGTAGTATAGATACTTTTGTAAGTTTTTAGTATATTAGAGGAGTGGTTGCGTATCAGGAGATTTCATTTTCTTTTTGTCGTTAGATCGATTGAGATGCTACTGAGTACTGGGGTTTTGTACTCACTCCTTTTTTTCTACACTTTTGTGCAGGTTTAGTGTCCGGGATATCAGGACAGTTTCTCATCCGCATCCCAGGATCATCCTTGAGTATTTCTAAGTTAGCTGACAATTTTATCACCAGTTACCGGAGATCTCTTTTATATTTTGTTATTTGATATATTTACTTATTAAAGACTGTATCGAGATCATGTATTTTCGTATAAATCTAGTAGTGGCCTGTATATAGTAACAACATGTTTTTTTGTGTAATAGTTGATATTTCCTCTTATTACTTCTTTAACTTAATTAATTATGCATTAATCTTGACTTTCACATGAATGATCATTAGTTGGATGGCCTATCGGGATGCGAAGTTAGGTGCCTTCAGGATTGAATTTCAGGGCATGACACATGGATTAGTGGGAGTTCCTCATACAGTTACTTTGAGGAACAAGACTGTGAATCATTACAGCTGCTTGACGTTTTGGAAAACTTAATTATTTCTAACAAAATAATTTTGGGCAAGTCAATTGAAACTAGATAAGAAAATGCTTTCAGTTATTATTGGATAGCTGCAAAGAAAGTCATGTGTTAATTTAAGGAAATAAAATTAAAGATAGACCGACATAAGTAATAAACGATAGTTTGATTAAATGTTCAGATTCTGACTTTTGGATGTATGTATTCTTATTTGCATAGTCCATTTAGAATTATGTATTATGGAAGAGAATTATTTTTTTGTGCGATTATCTATAACATAGGCTATCTGGTTTAGACTAAAGATGATCGACTTTATTGTTAGACCTAATTTTATCTTCATCATGAAGAATGACAAGAACAAAAGTCAAAAGTAAATACTTGACATAAGGTTCCTTGCATTTAAGAAAGTGTGAGGGTTATTAAAATTTCTGTGGTATACATCATATATCTTATTTGGTGACTGATCCTTAACTTGCTAGCACCTTTAGTATATGAAACATGTTGGGAGTATGTATGATTTTATCCCTATAAAGTGTGTGTACTTGACTTATGTCGACTATTGTGAATGAATATGAAATTATCTTTATTTCGCATTCAGTTTTCATATTCAGTATCTGTGGAGATACATAAGGTTGAACCCATAAGGATGAACATCCATAATATATGTTGATGGAAGCTTATTAAAATCTAGAGAAATAATTTTTCTCACTAAAGCTGCAAGATAGGATTGTACAAGTAATACATGGAAAAAAGTACTCGACTTAAAATAGGTAGGATAACCATGATTCTTGCATGATATTATTTTGTGTCTACTCATTAGAGTTTTCATTGATTATCACATAAATTATTAATATGTGGCCTAAATCGGAAAATGCAAGATTTTCATTAAGTGTGGTCCACATATTACTAATTAATATATATATATATATATATATATCAAATTATATAATTATTTTATAAATATTATTTGGTGATAATATCTAAGAAGATTCTAGATAAGATTGATTTCACAAATGACTGGTCCTTTGATGGGAAGGATAAGAAGTCTACTAACAGTGGGTTCCAGGACTAATTGGTTATATAAGCTGTGTTTACATTTAACTAGACTACTTCAGAAATAGAACTAGTTACAGTCTTGAAAACTTCCACCAAAATATTTTTCTATCTCTTTTTGGTGTTTCAGGTTTACAATGTTACTACAATTTTTGCATTTGATCATCATGGCTAGAGGAGGAGGTAATCCTAAATTCCGCTACATTAATATTTCCAAACTCAATTATATACATATGTTTTAGTCTATAAATTCTTACACTAACTTCTTAAATCATTATAACGTACTAAAATCTATTAAAAACCTTATACTTTCATTATTAGTTATTACAGTAATTTTACTTTATTCACTTTCTAAAGCACTTGATTTTTAGTATAACAATTCGTTCTTTTTTAAAACTACACCAACAAAATTAATCATAAGGCAAGTATGAAAATACTCTGTCTGTGTATTCGTTTAATCAAACCAATGAGTTACTTATAAATTTTATTAGAGTTGAAAAACAAAAAAAAAACTCCACTAGAAATTGTCAAATGATGTGACAACTATATGTTCTTTACATAGTTTCAATAGAGTGATAATTAAAGTTGGTCTTTGATCAAAATAATAAATGAGTCTAATGATGTAAATAAGTTTTAACCTATAATATATTAAACTAATTATAATATTATTTGTTTAGTTTATTGCATTACAATTTAAAAATTCTTATAATTATGTATATCATTAATTCATTTTAGGCGGTTATCTTACGCAAAAATTATGCATAGTCAACATATACGTATAGGTTTAATTGGTATTGAATTAAAAAAAAAAAAAGATAGTAAATTGGTAACAAACAGAAGCATAAACTACTCCCTTCCGTAATTTGAAATCTTGTAGGAAAACCAAAGAAATAATTAACAAGCAGTGTTCGCCAGCTTTCTTCTCTCCTTGATATTAGCTCGTGCATTCATAGTTTGAAATAAAATTGCCTCAAACTTCATTCATTAACATTTCTCCCTCAAATCAATCCCTTCACAATTCTCAAGAACGTATACATATGTATTTTAATATTAATTTCTTATAAGTACTTATTTAGACGACTGAATAAAATATATAATCGACGCAAACACGTGTATAGAAGCTAGTGCAGCACTAGCAATGGCTCATATTAAGATTTTGATATGGGCATGTTGCTTGGCGCTATCCACTAGTTTTTCCTATGGGCTTGGTGTTAATTGGGGTACACAAGCTGCACAAACATTGCACCCTTCAACAATCGTTCAAATGCTCAAGGATAACATGATTGATAAGGTCAAATTGTTTGATTCTGATCATTGGACTGTCAAGTACTTTGCTGGTACTGGTATTGAAGTCATGCTTGGAATCCCAAATGTCGAGTTGAGAAAGTTTGCAGATGATTATGATACTGCCAAGAAATGGGTGCAAAATAATGTCAGCACACATTTGTATGATGGAGGTGTTAATATCAAGTAAACATCCCTTTTCCTATTCTTTTTTAAATAATGATATGTACGAAAATATGGGGAGCCAAGCAGGATTAAGGGATTTGAACTCGTTTTGGCAAAAAATTATATTGAGTATACAAAGTTAAATTTAAATAAATATTAAATTTCTTTAACTTCTTTGTATTTGAAACCTCCTTAGTGAAAATATAAAAATATGATAATACTCCTCGAATCCTTTTTATGAAGAAAATAATTTAATAACATTAATCATAGGGGTTATCTAACTAAATTGTTAGTTACTTCTCAATTCTTTTTCTAAAGATTGGCAAGACGTCTTTACAAAATATATTTAGATCATTTACTTGCACAAAGTAAATTTGAAATAATAAATATTTCTTGATTTTTATAAAGATAGTTGTCTTAGACTATATTGTTTTTAGCTAAAATGATAAATAAAAAGGATTGGAGAGAGTGCCTGATCTCGTAATACAAAATATGCACCATTCTATTGAGAAGTTTAACATGTAGATGTTAAAAGTGTCAAAGAAGTTTTATACCATCAAGTAATGGCTAACAATGATGGTGAAGAATATTCAATTTAATCGAAAAAGTTTACCTCTGTATAAATAAAATTTCAGTTTACATAGAACTTTTTGAATTTTCTTGTTAGAATTTTTGACTCCACCATGTTATCAGATCACCTAAAAATAACTCAAGGTAATTGCATTCATTTTAAGTTGGTTTTGTAATCTGCTAAGACATGTTAAACAATATACTGATAATATAAAAATCTTTTATGCAATTACTTTGTGTAAGTTAATCCATTATATCGCACTGTTGCTATATGTCACATCAATTGTAACGAATTTTGATTTTTTTTTTTCCCTGGACTTGACTTTATAACATGCTAATTTCTTGAAGGTTCGTGGCAGTTGGAAATGAACCATTCTTGAAATCATACAATGGTTCATTCATGAAATCAACATTCCCAGCTTTACAAAATGTACAAAAGGCCCTAAATTCAGCTGGCCTTGGTGAAAAAATCAAAGCTACGATCCCACAAAACGCTGATGTTTACGAGTCCTCGAATAACATGGGTCCATCGCAGGGCAATTTCCGACAGGACATCAGGGACCTAATGCAAAAAATTTGCCGTTTCTTCAAAGAAAATAACGCCCCTTTCCTTGTAAATATTTACCCTTTCCTTAGTCTCCACGAAAACAAACATTTCCCTGTAGAATTCGCATTTTTTGATGGTAAATCAAATCCCGTAAGAGACAATGGAATATCGTACACTAATATGTTCGATGCGAATTTGGACACATTAGTAGTGTCAATGAAAAAAGCTAATTGTGAAAGCGTGAAGATAATTGTTGGAGAAATTGGTTGGCCAACAGATGGAGATTTATATGGAAATATTACATTGGCCCAAAAATTCTATAGTGGATTTTTCAAGAAAATGGCGACGAAAAAGGGAACACCACTATACCCTGGATATATTGAGTATTATCTATTTAGTTTAACAGATGAGAACCAAAAGAGTATTGCACCTGGAAGTTTTGAACGTCATTGGGGTATTTTTAAGTATGACGGACAACCTAAATTTCCAATGGATTTCTCAGGGCAAGGACATGAGACAATGCCTGTTGGTGCAAAGGGTATTAAGTACTTGGAGAAAAAATGGTGCATCTTGAACAAATATGCTGAAGATATAGGTAAGACTTTGGACTTGCAGTACTTTCTGTTTTTTTTTTTTTAATTTTTTTATAAATGAAAATTTACTTGAGATGAGTTTAAATGAAGTAATATTAATCGTGATTATAGTTTAGATAATTAGATATGTCTAGTATATGGGGTGAGTCAAACTTAAGCTGGTCAAAATAGGTCAAATTAATAAATGGGTCATGATTTAACTCGTTTACGGTTTTTCTGGATCATGATGAGCTAAATAACGAGTTATAACTCAACTTGACTATGTGACACAATCTCTCCTCATGACCTTTTGTTTTGTTTTCTTTTGAAACAAAACGAAGTGACAAGCTGATGTATTTTCCTTAAGTTGTTGTCTTATGTATTTTCAAGCATAAATTATTGAATTCCAAATTTTTATCTTTTATAGTTAAATTGTAGTTATATTTTTGACTCTTAGGTTATACTATTTTAAGTTTGATGGGTCAGTTTTACTTCAATGTCAAGTAGACAAATGAGTCATAATCCAACCCGTTTAAACTTGGGTAAGTTGGGTAAAAATTAATTTTTTTTTGGTTGTTCTTCTAGTGTCCAATATTCATTTTAGATCCCATCTAACCCAGTCTCATGCCGGAGTCCCAAGTGAGGGTAAAACGCTCCCACCAACCAAAGGTGACTTTATTTTTAGGGCTCAAACTGAGACTTCTCGATAATGATAAAGGAGTACTTACACGCCACCACAAGACTTTTTTTTTGTATAAATTATACTAACTTATAATTGGTTAGTTTGCTGCTTTAGCATATAACAATATCATAATTAACTTGCTTGAGATTGAGGCATTGTTGTTGTTGTTGTTGTTGTTTGATAGGTAAAATGCCTTCGAGTGTACAATATGCTTGTTCTAGTGCAGATTGTACAGCATTATCATATGGAGGATCATGCAACAAGTTAGATGGAGACGGAAATGTTTCTTATGCATTCAACATGTTTTACCAGATGAATGGTCAAAGTGTGGAATCTTGTGTTTTTGATGGATTGGCCAAAATTGTAGAGACTAATGCTTCTATTGGTTCTTGCCTATTCCCTATTGGTATAGAGAATGATTGAGTCAAAATTGGTTTGTATGCAATGCCTAACATTCTTGTTTGCTTCTTTCTCTTTTTGGCACTTCTCTAAACTAGAAAATTGATAAGTTTGCTTTTCAATGTCATGTATTATACATTTGTTAATAAGAGAAAGCACTACTACTAATATTAACTTACTCTCTTGAAATTTAGGTGTCTCATTTTGCATGAAAACTCATTACTCTCATACACTGAAGTTTTGTTGTGTGGGAAAGAATAAATGTACATATATACTTTAAGTTCTTGAAAATTTAACCCTTTTTTTCAAGTTTAAGATGGAGATGGGTTCATGCACTTTCTCTGTAATTCAAAGATATTGGTGTAGGGAATATGTTTTCTTTTAATGATAGTGGACAAAATTTTGGAACAACAATAACTGGAAGTAGAATGGTTATTTTTGGGACCAAAATATTAGATAGTAATAAATATGTTCTTGTAGCATGGTGTCTTGTGCTTAATTATTTCTCATTCTCTTTCTCTCATACTATTGGAAACAAATGCACATGAAATTTCTCAGTTACCTCCATGATTTATACCTTAAACATGCATAGAGGTCAGCTAATATAGGTTTTTCAGATATCTGATACATTTTGAAACTTACTAATTTTGACCAACTTAAATTTGCATCAGATTGGTTGAACTAAGGGTTATATAAAGGCTCCTCACCAAGAGATTATCTATCTCCAGGGATCCAATCTGATTGAAACCTCTAATTGATAGTGGATTGATTTCAACCATCTTATCTAGTTGATGGATTTCCCAATACTAGACCCAAAAGCTAAACACAAAAGCGATAAAAATACAATGATACGTGAAATAACTCTAATAAGTGATTTTAATAGGTAAATAAAGAGTATATTAGCTCTAAACCCTCCTATTTATGGATCAAATACTATTATTACCTGGAGTTCAATACGAAACTAAAAACCTTAGTGAACTACGACTATATTAAAATCGAAACGTCCTAATACGAATTCAAGAAAAGTAAAGAAACTCAAACTGGAGAATAGACCCGAATAGGTAGTTGTTAGCAACCTAAATGTTTATTAAATATAAGGATCTCTAACACATAAATCCTAAGAGAACTTAATCTATAAGGTGGACCTCAATGGGATGATACCCAAAGGAACCCTACCTATCAAACACAAATCAATAAGTCTTGCATGAAGTTCTCAGATCTCCAATTTCCAGTAAGAGAAATCCCAACATAGGAAAGAATCTTTCGAGCTTACAAATTAATATATCATTAAAACTCTAAATGTAATATTAATGAGAACCTATTTATACTAAATCCTAAAACTATTATAAAATGGTCTTCAAAGAGGTGTTGTCCAACTTTGTAACCCTCCATAATATCGCCAAAAGGGTGCTTGGTGCATCGAAATGGCCCTTGTGTTGTGAGTTATGTTATAAATTCTTTTGCTACTTGTATTATCTAGAACTTGCCCAGT
>JBDJHY010000087.1:11218574-11229992 GCA_039654485.1 Withania somnifera
CCTGTATTATTGCAGTTCACTCAAGTTCAATCAGAACACATTCACCTCCAGTTGGGGACTCCTAAAACAGGCATTAATGATATGATATTATTAGGAACTGGAGCATTAACCTTCTCTTGTTTTTGAAGTATATTACAAGAAGGAAAAGTAAAAGAAGGTAAATCTAAGGATAATCGCTTAGTCATCTCAAATTTACGTAAATGAAACTTGGCCTTGAGATTAATGAAATTTTGAACTCTCCCAATTTCATCCCTTCATGATTACGCCATAGTTAACAACAGGATGTGACAATATCCATTCATCATGATTTGACAAATCAATAAACTATACAAAACACAAGTTCAGTTTTAACAAAAATTGCAGGATCCTAGACTGAAGAATGCGCCCGGCGATTGACCTGAATTTTAGAATGCAGACTTGAGCCCTCTGGAAGCCCCAATGGTGCATTTTCGCATGAACAATTATCAACACCGAATAGCTCCCACTCTTTGATACCACATCTATCCAATGCAGATACCAATCTTTCCTTTTCCCTCTCAGCTGGATATTGTCCATCTGGGCTGACAAGAACTGCCCCGGTATATGACTGCCCCGCCGCTCGTGCAGCACCATGATAGTGGAACAGACCCCAGCTCAAATCGTCAGAAACATCCACAATTGTCCAGAACTCGTTAGAGACGACTCCATTATCAAGTACACTGAAGTGAAATGTTCCGAGAACTTTTCCTCTTTTCACTCTATACTTGCGCCTTCTCCAGACTAAGTCCCCTTCAAGTGTTCTTACCTGAAAAACTGGCTCATACCAGAATGATCCTCTAGCTTTTCCCCGATAGAACAACTGGTACTGGCATGGAAATTGATCATAAGCTGGATTCTGTCCAGCTACAACACGCCAACTCCATTCCAATGTCCCTAACCACCCTACAAAGAGATCCTCAGCAATTTCAGAAGACAATTTCTCCCCTCGAAACTCTGACATTGGAGCCACATAAGGTTTTTCAGGGATCTTTGCATTGAGTTCAAGGCAGTTATTCTTCTGTAATACACACAGAGAGAACTCTTCCAGGTATTTACTCTCATATGAGGCAATGCAGCGATAATTGCATACTTGGTCTGCAGGGCTGCAGTTGTTCAAGCACTGAAGTGCCTTCCTACAGTTAGGATCCAGTAGACAATTCAATATCTGAGGCCCGCAATTTGTCACCATGCAGTTCAAGGTGGAGAATCCTTTTGCTCTAAGGTTCTTCAGTGTTGAAACCGGTGTTATATAAGCATTAATTATAACTAATAAGCAGAACCGTATGTCATCGGAATTATGCCTTTCCCAAGCATCAAACACTGTTCGGGTTATCTCCACAGACTTGTCCAGTTTCTTAGATTGAGAGAATGGAAGTGAACTGCTAAATATGTCTCCCCTCTTTTTAGTTTCAACAAAAGTTCCATCTAGCTTGTTTCTCAGTGCCACAGAGGAATCAAAGCATATGATGTTTGGGATGTTCTGTATGTTAGACTGCATCCAGTTGACTGATCCTTCGTTTCTGACAGAAACAACCACCAAAATGTCAGCACGATCCAGCTCATTTCTAACGTGGTTGACAGTTTCATCTTTAGATTTGACAAAGTTGTCGGAAAATACAATCATTTGAAACTCTTCATCAACCCATTTCAGTCTCTCGGCCTTGCAATTATGAAAGGAAGCAAAGTACAATATCATCAACGACGTACAATTGCATATGTATAGTCTAATAACTGTGAAGGGAAGCAATGTTCTTACAGAACACAAAATGCTTTCTAGAGCAATGTCTAAAGAATGATCATGCGTGTGGGCATACACATAGAGCAATGTTCTTACAGATCACAAAATGCTTTCTAGAGCAATGTCTAAAGAATTATTATGCGTGTGGGCATACACATAGAGGGGAGAGACAGTCGTTACATTTGTGTTAGGTGAGTATTTCGATGAGCAGCAGGACCTCTTTTGTACTAGAAAATCTCTAGCAAAAAGTATATGAGGCCAGACAATTTTCATACGTGATGGGTCATCCAGTTTTTCCACAATATAGAAGTTCTCAGAGAAAAAAAGTGCACCTTTTCTACAATACAAAAACTGTTCATGCACATTATATTTCTTCCCTTTTCCTCTACGTAATTGCTTTTTGCTTTCTTTTTCTCTGGTAACTAGAACGTTTCTGTTTGCCAGATCTAGTTATACTGAGAATCTGTAAGTTCGTTCCTGTAACTGTAAGTAGCAGAACCAGCAGTGGATATTGCCCATCATCAAATTTACAGGATGATGAGGCAGCAACACAGAATTTCAGCAGTCTATCAACTATTAGTATGAGCAAATATTTTGTCCCTTAGTTTAGTTTCTTGCTTATATTTTACTCAAAAGACCAACTTCAAATTGTGAAAGCTTCTTATTTTACTTTCCAATAAGAACATTGGAAAGAACAGGTAGAAAACACCCTTGTTCTAATCTATGTTGCTCGAACTCTTCAAAACATATCGATGGGTGCTTGTTGGATCCTCCAAAAGTAATGCATTTTTGGAGGATCCATCATGGGCGCAGCAGCATTTTTGAGAGTTCGAGTAACATAGGTTCTAACTGTCAGAAATCATACTATCGCAAATGTAGTATGGACCCAACAGAGCCCCATGGATCAAGGAGACGATCAGAAAATACTCCCCCTCTTTCCCTTTGGTGAAAAAGTAGAAAAATGATTTCTAACAACCACAAACTCTTCAAGACTTGGTAAAACACAGTTGGTCTCAGAGTTACTCCAAAAAACTATTAACTCCTTGTAAACTGATGACCCTCTTCCTCTACTAATGTGATATTTGAAAAGAAGATAGTGAATAAGCTCTTAGTATCTTCAACCTTGGTTGGTTAATTGGTCACATTTTATTCATGAAATGGCTTGGGATAGTTATGTCTGTTTACATTGTTTACAGAACATTAAACTTTCGAGACAATTTCATCAAGAAATTTGAATAGCAATACCGGATTTCAGGCTGTCACCCTATTTCCAACAATTGACAGCCCAACATAAATTCCTAGCAGAATATGTACATGTAATCTAAGAAAATTAAAACAAGATGAGCTAAATCACTACTACTTGTTGAAACACATGAACCTAAGGATAATTTCCACAAAAGCAAAAAAAGGATAGTAGAAGAAATATCAAGCATTAACACATATGGGATATCTAAACATTGCTACCATTTCTTTCTAACATGTATTACTCTCTCTCTCTCTCTGTCCAAATTTATATGACATTCTTTCCTTTCCAGTCAATCCATAAAGGAATGAAAAATGTCTATACTGAGTACTCCCTCCGTCCCAATTTAAGTGTCTTGCTTTCCTTTTTAGTTCGTCTTGAAAAGTGTGTCTCTTTCTATAATTAATAAGTTTTCCAATTCCAACATCCCACAAACCAAGATAGATATGAGACTTCACACATCTTTATATTAAGAACACAAGATTCAAAAGTCTCCATTTGTTGCTTAAACTTCATCCCTGGTCAAACTAAAATACTTAAATTGAGATGGAGGGAGTAATTACTTAACTTTAAAGGTGCAATTTACCCTTAATATGATGATTTGCAGCCACAAAAGTATCTATAGCTCATTTAGACCACAAATTTTAGAAGTGTTTCTATCTTTTTCTTAAACTCTATATACAGTCAATCACGATCAGATAAGATTAAGAAGAAAGGACTAATATATTTCGAAAAATGGTTAGCTCATCCAAATTTGGAGTTCAAAAAAGTTATTGAACTTGCAAAATACTTTTACTAGTTCGGTATTTCAAAAATAAATTTTCACTTTTATTTATCACTTCCAAGTATCAAAAAATTACAATTATTCTTCTCACACTTTACCCTCAATATTAATTACTTATTCCCAAATTATGTTTCAAACACCTAAGCGTATACATTGATTAACATTTTAATTGGATATTATGGTACATGACTCATATTAATTATTATATCTTATGAAGCCTGCAAAGTACGTTGTGATTGGTAAAATACTCACAGTGTGAAGCATGACATCAAGCCAAGGAGCAGACTTAAGAGGGCTAACACTACCCTCTCCAATAATACACACTATTCTCACTGCACCTCTCTTTGTCTCTGCTAAAGCAGTTTCCTTCATGTCCACAGCAGCTCCAGTTCTCCCCATACCTCTAATTTTCCGGCAAACAACAGAAAAAAAAGGGAACCCTTTAGTTCCCCGGCACGGGAGAACAAAAGGGTCCGAAATTCCGGCGACATCAAACCTCCGATTAACCGGAAAAGTGTCGGGATTATTAATGGAAGAGGATGGTGCTACGTCTACAATCATAGTTCGTGAAGGTAGCTGACAAAAAATGGGGTGAATGGGTTGGGTTTTTATAGTTAAAAGAAATTGTACAGTTGTTTGGAAGTCCCTCGACTCATCCAAAGAAAATTCGACAAATGTGTTGGATACTTTTTTGAAGTTTGTTGCAAAGTGAAACATTTGGTTTTGTCTAGTATGCATGTGTTGAAACATTATGTAAACATTTGGTTGGGTATAGTATGCATGTATTGCGTGTGTATATATATATATTTGGTTGGGAAAGATATATATGTATATATATATATATATATATATATAGATGTTTATTGTCATTTTAGTATTATTGAATTTGTTCGTAAGTTAAAAGCACGTATTACGATTTTTAGTTTCAGATTAGTGATAAACTTTAGCATGGAAATAAATAACGTAACTGAAAGAGTAAATTAATCAAATGACTAGAGATTAGGAACAAATCTTATAGCGTAGTCGAGTGTTAATTCTTATTAGTCAAGGATCGAGAGTGTGGAAGCTAGAATGATTATATTATGAACAAGCAAGAACATCTAATGGAAACATATTGATGTTTTAAGGAACAAACTAAATGTGTTATTGCTTAAGGGGTAATAACAAGCAAGATTAGATCCTTTTATAATAAGAGAGGGTATCACAATTCTACCTACACTCTGGACGAGACACGATATTTAGAACTATAAGTGGTACCAATCTAACTTGTGGTACTGACATGCTGATAAGAATGTAATTAAACTGATGCGGAAACTTATATTCTAACATAAGTGGGCACTAATCTTATTAAATGCTAAAGGAGTAAAAGTCAAAATACATATACAGCTGAATGAAATGAATTCGACTAATATCTGAAAAGCCTCTAATACTGGATAGCGAGTTGTTAGGACAAACCCCTAACTAATTTCAAGTACTGAAACTGAAAGTACACATAACCTGAAAAGATAACTTAAACAGCACCCATCTTCGAAGGATGGGGACTCCCTAATTATAAGTGCTGAGGAATAAATCCAAGCTAGCCACAAACATGAGTACATGGATGTATATAATAACAAAATACAATACAAAGAGTATGTGGTTAGTATTTTGAATGTACTGAGTATCACGCTCCAAGTCTGCACCCTGGACGAGACACAAAATTTAGGATAATGACCCCAAAATAATCCTTGGCACATGCATATCACTAAGATCATAACTGAATATCTAAGTAAACTGAGCAAAAGCATATCTTCACAGTAATGGCATAATCTAACATAGAAGAATTTGATAGTAACATAATAAAAGTCTGTGGAAAGCCTAAAATCATAAAAGACTACTCTAACGTTTGTGTCTAAAAACCCTTCACTAACACAACTGGAGTTGTTTGGACAAGACCCTAGCTAACTCTTAATACTGAAACTGAAGTGAGAAAGAAATACTAATACTAGTCTGAAGTAACTAACATTATCCTCAAAAGATGAGGCTCACCATTAGTGCTGCTGAAAGATGGAGACCCTGGCTATGTGCGAGCATGTGAAGGAGTGTCTGGATTTATATTACAACTAACACAAATAGTATGTGATAGTATTATAGGATGCACTGAGTATACGAGAATGGAATCATGTAAAACTATAGTAAATTTCATGCTGAACTGAAAAGGGAATTGAATTGAGAATATGAATGGTGAACATTGTAAAACTGAGTTTCTCTAACTCACTAATTTAGGGAAAGAAAACTAAAAGATGCATATATAATAGATAATGAAAATAGTCATGTCTTAAGTAAAACTAGTGAGTTACGCGACCTATGTATATATGCTATGAAATTGTTTCAGACTAGAAAACTTTAGAAAGTTTTCTTAACCGATATAAATCATATGAGAAAACATGAAATCTAGCGTACAACTTCAGTTGGGAGGGTTTCCTATACCTGGCCAGTGGTATAGGACCTGACTGATGTGGGTTCATTAAACTGAGCCATAAAGGCTAAGTAAACCTACAGTGAAAAGTAGTTCTGGAATTGGGGTTATTTGAAATTCAAATCTGCTCAATACTGGATACTACTTTCAGAATTAGCTACTGTCTGCTCATACTGTACTAAAATTGGTCATGATCATTGATGGTCTATGCCATATCTAATCATAAAAACTGGGTATGAAGTAGTAAATTAAAATTTTTATCTAAATTTTGAGATTATGTTAGTCATTCTTTAGAATAGTCTAAGTCTGTGATCAAAAGATCATATTGTACTGAGATATCTAAAATAGCCTGAAAACTGATAATATCATGTTCAAATTCTTCAAATACTATAATACAAAACAGAGTCATGAAAATTATGCATAAAATTCATAATAATCAGACTACTAAATCGAACCATATGAAAACGTAAATAATCACTTTAAATTAACCGATGTGCATAATAATACCATGAGAACTGAATTTAAATCATAAAGCATAACTGGCTAAGAACCCTATTTGAAAGAACTATACTAAAATTCTAAGTTTTTTTAAATAAGAGTGAAAGAAAACCTTTACTGAAGTCCCATCTATCTATTAATTGAAGATTCTATGCTGAAAGTTCAAAGGGTGATTGTGTTTTTGAGATTTAAAAAAAAAACCCTATCTGTGAGCCTGAGAGAGTTCTATTTCTATTTTCGAGGTGTTTAACATAATAATGAGAGTGAATCATCTACTAAGTCTTTTAATCCCTCATTTAGGAAGGCTTAACGATGAGGTTTAGGTATTAGTTTGCTTGGAAATTGATGAACTTACCCCTAGGTAAAATGTACTGAAAATTATCAGAGGCCTTCTACGACTCACCTCATGAGTCATACTATAAAAGTCATGACTTATGAAATAGAGTCGTGGTATCATGGCTGAGATGTCATCTTACTGGAAACTTTGCATGAGTCAACAGTATGACTCTTGCAAAGCAACTCATGACTCGTACAAGGGCTCATGGTTAGGAGGCTTGGGGTGCCATGTTGCTAGAAGGTTCGTAAGAGCCAATAGTACAACTTGTAAAATGGGTTTCACGACTCGTATAATGATTCGTGGTCCCTAAGGTCAGTAGTTGGATTCCAGGTGATGACTCTTCGTGGGATAAACTTCCATGAATACCCAATTAACAATTTCAAACTCCAAGTCTCTTGTCCTTACATATGCATAGGACTTTTGATGACTCTGAGCTGTTTTCAACCTTTCCTGAATAAACTGAACTTTCTCCTTGACCTGATGAACTGAGTCTGTACCTATTAATACAGTCTCACCAGAACCAGACCAACCAATGGATATCTACATATATTCTTATAAAAAGCCTCATACGAAGTCTTCTGAATACCGAAATGGTAATTATTATTGTATACAAACTCAATAAAAGGTAAATTATCATCCCAATTAACTTTAAAGTCAATAACCTCTTCTCTCAACATATCCTCCAAGGTTTGAATAATATGGTCTAGCTGGCTATTTGTTTACTGATGAAATATTATGTCGAGGTCTGTTCAGGTACTAGAACCTTCTAAAATGAATTCCAGAACTAAGATGTGGACTGACTACCTAAATATGAAATAATATACAAAGGAACACAATGACACTTGACAATCTCCTATATATAGAGGATAACATAATCTTCAGTTGAATATGTATCTCTGACTAAAAAATAGGCCGATTTTGTCATCCATTCCACAATCACCCAAATAAAATCATGTTATTATAGGTACAAGACATACATGTGATGAAGTCTATATTAATTATTTCCTACTTCTAAGTAGGAATTATGAAATCCTGAGTCATATCTCCTGGTCTCTGGTGATTAATTTTAACCTGCTGACTATTCATACATATAGCTACAAAGTCAACAATGTTCCTTTTCATACTATTCCACCAGTAGACCTCTCTAAAATCTTTAGTACATTTTGGTAGAGCCTGGATGAATCAAATACTTGTATTTTTTAGCCTTAATATTCTTTTCTTTTAACCCATCTATATCTGTAACACAAAGTATGCCCTGATAACAAAGAACACCATCTCCTCCTTGGGAGAAAACCTTAACTTTTTAATTATGGACAACACCCTTAAGCTAGTGTAACATTGGATCACTATCTTTTTCGTACTTCACCTTTACCACCAATAAAAACTCTGATGCATTATGAACTATTTATTTACAATAATCTAAATCAATAAGGCAAAGAACCAATTGTGTAAGACTGTATACGTCTCTAACTAGATCATTCTTACCTTCTTTAACATGGGATGCACTGTACATAGATAGTATGCTAATGGCGTCCTGTACGAAATTTACCTTAATGAGGTGATAAATAATACTTATACTATAGTCCTGTAGTAGCTCATTCAATCTCATGTGGTGAAGGTTTAACTCTTTCTGACTAAATCCATACTGCAGGCTCTTATGGCCTACAAAGACATCGACATAAGAACTATAAAGATAGTGTCTCTGGATTTTTAATGCAAAAAACACAATTTCTGGTTCAAGGTTATAAGTTGAATAATTCTTTTTATGAGTCTTAATTCGTCTAAAGTTATATGCAATCACCTTTCCATTGTGCATATAAAAACAACAGAGTCCAACTCGAGAAGCATCACAATAAACAACAAAACCATCTGATAGTGTTAACATTGAGGTAAAAGTTAACCAAGCCTTCAGATCTTAAAAGCTCTTCTCACAACTATTGAATCACTGGAACTTCACCTTTTTCTGAGTTAATCTGGTCTATAGAGAAGCAATAGACAAGAATCCTTAAACAAATCTCATGTCGTAACTAGTTAAACCCCAAAAACTTTGAATGTCTAATGGAGAAGTATGTCTATTCCAGCTGTTTCTATCTTCTGGGAGTCTGACTGGATACCGTCACTAGAAACTACATGCCTAAGAAAATAACAGACTTCAACCAAACTCACACTTATAGAACTTGGCAAACAATTGTCGATCCTGATGAGTTTATAGTATAACTCTCAAGTGGCTTGCATACTCCTCCTTACTTTTGAAGTAAAACTGAATGACATCTATAAAGACAATCATGAATATGTCTAAATAATGCTTGAACACCTTATTCATGAGGTACATAAAAGCTGAAGGAGCATATATTAACTCAAAAGCCATAACCATATATTCAAAGTGACCATATCGAGTTATGAAGGCTATCTTTCGAATGTGATATTTTTGGACTTTCAACTGATGATAACTATATTTGAGGTTAATCTTAGAAAAAACAACTGGCTTCTTAAAGGTTTCAAACATGTCATCAGTCCGGAGGATAAGATACTTGTTCTTTAGGGTGACCTTGTTCAACTAGCGATAGTCTATACATATTTTGAGAGACCTGTGTTTCTTATGCATGAAGAGGATTATAGTATCCTATAAGACTAGGTTTGATGAAACCTTTGTCTGAGAGATCTTTCAAATCTTCTTTTAGATCCTTAATCTCTGCTAATACCATCCTATAGGAATAGAAATAGGTTGATCATCTTGAATAAGGTCTATCCCAAAGTTAATCTCCTTGTATAGAGGGACTCATGGTAGATATTCATGGAAGACCTCTAGGAATTCACTTACAACTGAACACTTGGCATCTCGGATACAAAATCCTTAACCCGCACTAAGTGGTAAATACAACTCGTAGAAGTCATATTTTCGGCCTTAAGGTAGGAAATAAAATAATCCTTAGGCATGATAAAACTACCCTTTCATTCTACAATTGGCTCATTAAAAAACTAAAACTTTACTATTCTGGTTTTGCAATCGACTATGGCATACCAGGAATGTAACTAGTCCATGCCAAAAGTAACTTTGAAGTATAACATTCTAACTCTACTAATTAAGCTGAAGTAACTTTTCGAAGGACTGAGAGGAAAATTTCTATATATTCTTTCTGCTATGAATGAGTTACCAAATGTGTAGACATAGAGAAGGTTTCTAAGATTTGTTCAGGACTGACTTTAATTCAACTTAAATAGTCACAAAAGATAAAGTAACCATTGTGTATAACAATGCATAAATATTATTAGAATGAACTTATGACATGCATATGACATCATCTTATAAACTCTTATAGTCTTGGAGAGTCATAAGATTATATAATCGATGTTGATGGAAGGGCGGCCTAAAAGGAGCTATTGAGGCTGAAGGCTGAGACCTGCTACTACTAATTCCCTATCTGGAAGAGGGGAAAACCTTCATCCTATGACTGATCTAGCCATACCTAAACATCTATTCAAACCATACAAATACTTCCCGAATCATTTCTTACCACACATATTACAAGTAGGGTAGGTATGCCCTCCTATAACACTACTGTAAGATTAAAAGCCAGATGATCTACCCTTATTATCCTGACAAGGTCTAAAATCTTAGTATATAGCACTAGATGATAAAGGTGCTGACGATCTCTGCTGAAAAAAGGTCGTGTTTCCCTCACCGGACCTCTACTAACTGAACTTAGGATTTCCATTCTGGTCCTTCTTGTTACAATATGCTTCCACCGCCTTAGACTTGTTTCCCTCAATTTACTTCAAATGGACCATAACCTTTACAATATACATGTTCCCAATCAACATCGTAGCTCTAACCTCCTTCACTATATACGGGGAAAGCCTGGAAATAAATAAACTTATCTTATTTCTCGTAACAACTACCATACCATGTCTGGAGCGTAATGAGATAAATGAGTAAAATTAATGCTATACTTTGATACACTCATGGAACCATTTTATAGATTAATGAACACTCAATATTTACTTTGCTCAACTCTCAAGGAAAGAAATATCCCATAATGCCTTCTTCAAACATAGTCCAATTTAGTAGTGCAACACCTTCACCCCTACTTTTCTCCACTAATAAAACCAAATCCTAACATCATCTTTGAGTTGGTCAGAGATAGTAGCAACTCTATCAACATCATTAACTTAATCACATAAAAGAACTTCTGAGCCTTATCAATAAAATTTTCTAGATCCTCACTTTTGCGTCTAAACACACACACAAGTGTACGCGATCGTACAAGTAATATAGTGGCTCTTGTGAGCCGAATATCGTACCCACAGGGACTTGTAATTAATTGACTCTCTTGGTTAAGTT
>JBDJHY010000087.1:11230092-11240938 GCA_039654485.1 Withania somnifera
TATATATGTATAGATAGCACTGGTTGCCTCTGAATTACGTGTCTTTGAGTGTAGCATAAGTAAGATGATATTTATGTTGCAGTAGTTCCACAAAAGAGATCCATGAATGATGCAAGTTTCCCTATCCTGCCACATATCATTGCTTCTAACACTGATTATCTAATTAATTTATAGGAAGGAGCATAAGATAAACTGTATGCTTCAGTATATCTTTTTAGGGTAGATAACTAGAAGGATATAGAGGATCATAAAGATAATTAGACAAATAACACCAAGCAGTAATATAAAACCACTATTGCTGTAAAGTAAATTATGGGTCAGGTTATCGACCATTTGCAATCCAGTTCATCCATCTTTTTTTTTTTAAAGTAGTAATCGAGGTTCAGTCAATTAGTTGTTGTTTTCTGCATTTGGACTGTTCATTCATCAAAATGTCAAAATGAGAAATCTCAATTGTGTTTTAGCAGTTATATGGAAAGAGTAAATGTAATTACGGAGGATAAAATTTCTAGCTCTTTTAATGATTGTGCTATGTCAAATGTACATCAAGGCCTTTCGTCACTCTGAAATCTGAATGACATTATTATTATGTGATAATTATTTTTTGGGGGTCCAAAAATTGAAGTTACTTTTCTTCTGTAGGTCTTGAACCTGAAACAAAGTATTACTACAAGTGTGGGGATAGTTCTTTAGCAGAAATGAGTGATGAACTTGAATTTCAGACCTTTCCATTGCCTGCGCCTAACAAGTATCCAGGACGAATAGCAGTTGTTGGCGACTTGGGTCTTACAAGCAATACAACTACAACCATTGATCATCTCACAATGAATTATCCCTCCATGATATTGATGGTTGGAGATTTAACTTACGCAAATCAGTACCTTACTACCGGTGGTAAAGGAGTTTCATGCTATTCTTGTCAGTTTCCGGATGCACCTATAAGAGAGACATTTCAACCTCGGTGGGATGGATGGGGAAGGTCGTCTCTACTCTTTTTCTCTCATAACTAATCTCCTTAGTCTTTATAAACTTTTTAGTCCTTTCTCTATATCTTTCTTGTCAAAATGCCTCCTATCTTGCACCTGTTGATTATTACTGTTGTAGAATTGTCTTTGTTATGGCATATTGCTATAAGATAGTCCTTTCTTCAGCAAATATGTCTTGCAATTGAATTTGTTCTCTCTTTAATTCTTTAACTTTCTTTTCTTATCTGGAGAATTTAGTTGAAGAAACTAGAAACTATTTTCATTTTTTTTTATAGAAATTCGAATTCAGGAGAAGCAGATGAATTTTGTATACAAAAGATGCACAAAAATGTGTGCCACTGGAACACTGCCGTTTTGTTAATAGCTAGATGTGTTATGAGCAGAATCATTTGAAGGGACAACTGCAAGGACAAGCTAGGTGTCTATTGTGATGATATCATTTGTTACTGTCATTAGGGCTTACAATATGCATATAAATGTGATTTATTGAGCATGAGGGATGCAATCATCGGTTGCAGGTGTTAGATTCGTGTTGATGCTTGTTACACTATTCACTGGGTGCTCATCAAATTGATATATTGTGATTATGGATCACAATCTGCTAAACATCATATTATATATGCCTATAAGACGAAAAATGAACTGTTAGAAAATGGAAAAGAAAGAGACTAACTGCAAGTGGTTGGTGGGTTGGAAATATTTTGACCTAAATGTGATTTTCTGAGGTGCTTTCCCACGTGCTTTCAGCAGAGAAGTTTGAATCGAATAAACTGGAGTTGTAGGTTTATGGAGCCACTAATCTCGAGAGTTCCGATGATGGTTATTGAAGGAAATCATGAGATTGAGCCTCAAGCGGCAGGGCTCACATTCCAATCATACTTGACAAGATTTTCTGTTCCTTCGAAGGAGTCTGGCTCTAACAGTAACCTTTACTACTCTTTTGATGCTGGAGGAGTCCATTTCATTATGCTAGGAGCCTACGTTGACTATAACCAGACCAGTAAGTGATTAAATTCCTTAAGTTAATAATCATTTTTCATTTTTCAGTTTGGTATCTAAGTCACTGCCTGTTAACTTCTAATATTTGAGGTATACTTGCATAAAGAAAGTCATACTGCAAATATGATGGGTTTTTTTGGAGCTTATATCAGGTGCTCAGTACTCTTGGCTTCAGGATGATCTGGAAAAAGTAGATCGTGGCGTGACTCCTTGGCTGGTGGCTGCATGGCATTCTCCTTGGTACAATAGCTATTCGTCACACTATCAAGAATTTGAGTGCATGAGGCAGGAAATGGAAGAAATACTATATACATATCGCGTTGATATAGTTTTCTCTGGTCATGTAAGCTGAAATATACTCCTAAGTCCTAATCCTGGCTATAAATAAGCAAATTAATGACCTCAGTTCATACAATTTTTCTAACATTCGATCTATTTAAATAGAAGTAACCAATCATTTCCCTTGAGAAAATTCAATTTGGACTTCTCTGGCCTTAATGGAATAAGCTATTTTACTTATGTTCTGTCTTTTGTCAGGTGATATTATAGATCATAAGAAATATTTCTAGTGTAATTCAAAAAATGCATGTTCATGGAACAGTTGACAGCCTGGGATTAAGATTTCGGAAAACATTTGATTAGGATATTCATGAAAAAATAGGTTTCTCGCGTTAATTAATTTGTATAATTTATCTAAGGTGCATGCATATGAGCGAATGAATCGAGTCTACAACTACACCTTGGATCCATGTGGCCCTGTTTACATAACAGTCGGAGATGGTGGTAATATTGAGAAAGTCGATGTTGATCATGCAGATGATCCTAGGAAATGTCCTTCACCAGGTGACAACATTCCAGAATTTGGAGGTTTATGTCACATGAACTTTACCAGTGGACCTGCTAAAGGAAAGTTTTGCTGGGACAGACAACCTGAATGGAGTGCATATAGAGAGAGCAGCTTCGGCCATGGGATACTGGAGGTAAAGCTAGAGCTTCAACTGTTTTACTTTTCTTATTCCAGAAGCAATTTTTGAAAGGAAACATATGCATCAAAAACTGGTCATTGGCATTGATTAAGAATTTGATTGTTTATAAAGGAAATATCAAGTATGACCTGAATCATGTTTGGTGAATAAGATAATAAACTTGGTCGACCTTACCTAGTAGTGTGATGGGTTACATATGACTGCATCTTAATGTGTTAATTTGACTTCTAATTTATTGGGAAACGATTTGCTGGTCAGAAGTTAGATAATTCTCTTCTCAACTCAAAGAGAACGATTCTGATTCAAAGCTTTGGGAAAAGGCATGTTATGCATTAATTACTTATCATCAGTCTTAAGCTCTTAATCAGTTTCGAAAGTACCTTGACTCTTTATCAAGACTTAGAGATATTAAGTTAAAAAGTTGGCAGTTTCTTAGTGTAATGGCCTATTACTTATGAAAATATTATGTTTAATAAACATGACATAGCAACTTCTATAGGTGTTTTCTCATCCTATCCTAAATAAAATGTTGTAGCTCTTTTTCTCTTGGCTGCTAGATGAGAAGCTGGATAGAAAGATAATAGATCCTCCCCTATTCATATCCTCGTACGGACACTCTTAACTTAGTTCATCTTTGTTGTTGCACCAAATCCATCATATATGTAAGCTTGGACCCTTTACATCAATCTCACACAAATAGGTTATGTCGTTAGGTATATAACCTTTTGACAAAAGGGCAACTTCCTAATTGCGGCAATGAGCCCTTAGACCATCCAGCCTAAGGTGTATGCAACATGACCTATTTCTAGAGTGAAGAGTTTTTCCTAGAAGATTAAGAGTGGGACTGAATAACCGTGAGAAGGTGCGTACTAACCTAAGTGTACCAACTCTGGAACAAAAGACTCCAAAGAAGTTTTGAAGGAGTGTGAGACACCTCTCGCGTGAACCACAATGTGCGACGTGTATAGCCAAAGACTCGATAGAAAGTGCAATGACATTATAAGGAAAGCAGCAAAAAAATAGTGTTTTCAAACAAATATGGAACATAAGTTTTGATTTGGCTTGCAACCTTTCAAACAAAGCAATATATATTTCTAACTAATGCAAATAATGAGCTGTCAATAAACAAATATTCCCAAATATTAGTCTAAACTAATTCTGCTAAGGTCAAAACCTAAGTAAAGTCCCCAGCAGAGCTGCTACGGTTATTGCTGATTAGATATAGTAGTGTTCTGAGTAGGTAGTGGAAGGTCAGGTGCAGTTTTGACAGCAGCTGGAGAAGCTGGTGGTACTGAGCATAAATGGGAGCATACAGGGTTTGTTTGGGTAGGTTTGGTAAGTTGGCAAAAGTGACTGGAGGTAAGTCAGTATTTGGAAAGTGGATAGGTTTTTCGAAAGATGGGAATTGAAATTGAGACGAGAAACAGGTAGCAGAGAGCTTGGTCAAGTCCTGCACTTGGCATAATTCCTCCCTCAGGATTTCGAGTGTCTGTCATTTTCTGAGAACTCTTGGGGTCCTCTATTGGTACTATTATGTTGGCGGCGGAATTGAATTCATCATTATCTGTCATGTTTCTTTTTGATCTAAGGTTGTACCGTGAGTCAGCCAGTTGGCAAATCGACACAAATCAACTTTCCGGAGGATTGATAATAAACATAATGACAAGAAAAGGAAAGGAAAAAAAGGGGTACTATGTTAGTTTGGGAAATATTCAAGATGTAACAAATATGTAACAAACATATATGCCAAGTTGGCGATATTTACTCAAAAAAGGTCCTATTATGGAGCCTCGTTTTGGCAGAGGTAGGCCTACTATGCAAGCAATATGATATAGATAGATCCATTTTGACACATTTAGGATTTGGAACGAACATAACTTTCATATAGCAAAAGTGGTTTCAAGAGCTCAACATAATAGGCCGATGGGAGCCTAAAAAAATGAAAGTACAAGGGATGATCACAAGGGCGTACAAAAGGATAGGCCATGGGGCGCTATTAGGGAACAGGAAAAGGGATACAATAGAAAGGATAATCTAAGGCCACATGGGACAGTATCATCATCATCACTCAGATCATAATATGGCCTTGGATGATAATCTGGGACTTGTGAAGCTATGTTCGGGCTCTGGGTTTGTCCTCATTGCCCCTCCATCTTCATGATTATGTGTTTGAGCCACTTTTAGAACCCTCATCGGGGTCTTCCTCAATCTCCTCTTCCAGCTCTTCCTCACGATCTTTTTCCTCTTCTGGCTCCTCTGGATTTGCCTCTATCATTGGTATCAAATGGTTGATAGATTCTAGAACTACTTGATTGTACATAGGTGTGGTGAGGTCTATATAAGAGGGACTATCGCTAGTTTAACTCACTCAGCTAACCTGGTATCTGAGAGTTCTCCAAACCTTGCTGCACTCAGTTGGGCCATAAGGCTTCTTATAGTCTGCCAGGCGTAGTATTTTGGCGTGCACCATTCTTTACTACAATCATATACTCCTACTCTGTTTACGGATTCCTTACTCTTGTTGTAGGGAGCAAGAGGCTCTAACCATCCTCATGCAATACCATGATCGATCGTAGTGGTATATTCTGAGTGATACAAAATTGCCTTAGTACTCATATAAGAGGCACATATGGCTGAATACATCCTACCCGATGAACTCAATTAAATGAAGATGTCGATTCCTAACCGAGATTGTTCCTGCCAGCCAAGGATACTTCTATTGGATGAAGTCTCCTACTATAAGATTAGTCAAGAACAAGCGCCCCGCTTCCTCCCCAATGGGGTGCATGCCAATACCTCAATTGCTCCTCCTGGCTCTAGAATTTTCTGCGTGCATCTATGCAATAATCCATATGTGGGTGATGCTGGTAGAAGTTCTTTATGGCCCAAAATTGCAATAATAGGTTGCAACCTTCAAAGAAATCGTGCCCTTATAGCACGCCGATAATGACAGGAGAATCTTGGCGAGAATCATATAAACATAGGTGAACTCATGCGGGTCTACAAAAATGTCCATGACTATTGGCAAGAGTTTAATATTGATTAGGCGTAATCTCTCTGGGAAAACCATGGCTCCCAACAAAGCCACTACAAAGACTCTAGGTTGCATGTACTCCCACCTTCCACGGGTGCAAACAAACTCATCATATCCTTTACTTTTTCTTTTAGATGGAAATTAACCAGAATATACCCAACATCTACATGTGCTCAAGTTTACCCCATGACCTACGAAAAATGGTGGTCCAACATCTAGACTGCGCATAGACATAAAATCACAAGGCACCTAGGATCTCTCCCCGCTCTATTAAAGATTTAGGCCAACGAGGTGATCACTAAGCTACTAATCGAGTTGCGGGACCCAATCACTATGACTTTCATTTAACAGATTTTGAAATCACCCCTACTCTACAAAAAATTAATAGTTTCACAAATTTACCTTTTGAGTGAAGAAGACCTTTACTCCCATCACTGATGATGAGGGATAAATTCTTACAGCTCCTGGGGTTGCATGTTTCCCCATCATTGAGGAACGTAGAAAATGGAAGTGTGAAGTTGGACTACATTTTTCAGAGGTGTGGTCGCCGTGAAAGCTTCGACCAATATCAGGATGATTTTGCTTACACCCGTGGAAAGTGGGAGTACATGCGACCAAAAGTCTTTGTAATGGCATTTTTGGAAGTGGTGGTTTCCCAAAAAGATTGCGCCAGATCAATATTAACCTCTTACCAATAGTCATGAACATTTTTACAGAGCCGCATGGGTTCACCTTAGTTCATCTGATTGTTACCGAGATGCTCCTATCATTATCGACATGCTCATGGGGACATAATTTCTTTGAGGGTTGCAACCTATTATTGCAACTCTGGGCCATAGAGCACTTCTATCAGCATCCCCTACATATGGACTATTGCATAGACGCATGCAGTAAAATCCAAGCCATAAGGAACGGTTGAGTTATTGGCATGCACCTATTAGGGAGGAAGAGCGTCACACTTTCTTGACTAATCTTACAGGAGACTTCATCCAATGGTAGTATCCTTTGCTAGCAGGAACAACCTTGGTTAGGACTCGACATCTATATAATTCGTTGAGTTGATTAGGCTAGGAGGCATTCAGCCATATGCGCCTCTTCGAGTTGTAAGACAGTTTGGTATCATTTAGAATATACCACTATGGTGGGTCATAGTATTGTACGAGGATGGTTATCACTTATGGTGCTCCCCACCCCACAACAAGAGTAAGAAATCTACAAACAAAGTGAAAGTACATGATTGTAGTAAGCAAGGGGAAGAAGAACGAGGCACGCCAGAATACTATGCATGGCAGACTATAAGAGGCCCCATGGCCCAATTGAATGCAACAGGGTTGGAAGGACTCTTGGATATCAGGTTAGCTAAGAGGGTTAAGCTAGAGATAATATCTCGTATGGAGCTGACCACACCCATGTACAATCAAGTAGTTCCAGGTTCTGTCAACCGTTTGATAACAATGATAAAGGAAGACTAAGAGGATCCCGAGGAACAGCCGGAAGAACAGATAGAGGAAGACCTCGAGGAGGGTTCGAAAAGTGGCTCCAACATATAATCCTGAAGACAGAGCTGCAATGAAGACAGACCTAGAGCTCGAACATAGCTTCAAAAGGTCCCAAAGTATCATCCAAGGCCATATTATGATGTGAGCAATAATGATAACGACAATTCTATTTTGCCTTAGATTATCCTTTCTACTATATCCCTTTTTCCATTCCCTAGTGCCTCATGGCCTATCCCTTTGTACATGCTTACGATTATCCCTTGTACTTCCATTTTGAGGCTTCCATTGACCTATTGTGTTGTAAGCTTTCAAAACTATTTTTGTTAAATGAATGTTATGTTTGTTCCAAATCCTAAATGTGTCAAAATGGATCATTTATAATAGGCCTATCCTGGAAAAACGAGGCTCCATATTAGGATGTGTTTTCGTGTGAACATCGCCAACTTGAAAACTAACATACTTTCGTTCATTTTTTTCTTTTCTCTATGTTTATTATTAATCCCCCAAAAAGTTGATTTGTGTCGATCTGTAAACTGGTTGACTCATGGTACAACCTTAGATACAAAGAGAAAGATGTCCGACAGTGTCACACCCCAGAGCTCACCCCCTAGGCGAGACCAACATACGTAGCCATTAAGTTGTCCTTGCAGCCTCGGAAGAACCGCTTGGATCATGCATAGCTCTATCATATCACTCGGCGAAAGCAATAACAATAATAACAAAATTGTAGTGGGCTCCGCAGAATAATAAATAAATAGTCTCAATAAAAGAAGATACAAACTCAATCTCAAAACCATACATCTCAATCTGAAAGCCTCTACTAGCTAAATAATGGACTAGTAGCATAAGAGTTTGCTAGCTAGTCTCTAACAAATGAGATAATAAATAATAATGCTAAAGTCCAAGCTCTAGATCAACAAAATAAATAACTCCATAGCTTGCCCTCGAATCAAGTAAGGACTCACCAATCTTTTAGTCATCTAGGAATGCAAGTGATGTCAACCTCGAACATCGGATGGTTGGCAGTATCTGCAAGAGAGTTAACACATGCAACAAGAGTAGAATCAGCACACAAAACATGTACTGAGTAAGTGAGCAAGTATAAAACAGGCTATATAGTATAGTGATAAGTACTATGTAATGCATGAACACTAAATATTAACTTCAGCTCTAACTCAACTAAGCAAATTAACAATTTATAATGAAAACAGTTAAAAAACTCACATTCAAGTAAACTCAGCTAAATTAGCTTAACTTTTCGGTTTTTAACAAAAGATAAAGACTTAGTTAAAAACAAATTTTCTCTTTCTTCTTTCAAAGACTATCACTTTTACTTCTCTTTCTGGGAGTTTCTATAATCGACAAACCTTAAGGCATAAAGCAATGAAGTCCATATATTACCCTGTGAGTAGGGGTTCCTAACCTTGTCAAAGGGAAATGATGCTATCTCTAGTGGATCCAACTAGGCTACAGGTACAGCTGAGTGGTACCAAAATAATAATAATCCCTACGTTAGGCTACGCAAGTTGGGCTATAAGACCTCGGCCCACCCTCGGTGCTAATACTCCTTCTATACATTATTATTACTTTACTTTAACTAGGCTTAAAGCTAAAATTATTCACTTTCAACTACCACATCTATCAATTACAATTGATCCGGTAAACTAGTCCATTATGACATATTCATTAGCATCATTATATCTCAGCTTATTGATTTAAGCATAAACACTAACACTTCTTTTCAACTGGGTCCTTAGCCGAAAGTGTTCAAGTTAAACATGTTCATTACTTCTCTTTTAACTAGGCTCAATTAGCTAAAATAGTCAATTTAGACATGCTTCAAGTTCATGTTCAACATTATGTAAGAAGTCAAGTAATTATGTCACTTCAATCCATCAAGTTTTAAGAATAAATCTTGAAAAATATCATCAATTTTCACCTTATAGCTTCTTTCTTTCTCTTACCTCAATTATGAAAATATGCTAACTCATGATGAATTTCATAATTAAATAATCATCATGAAAACATCAAAATTCTAACTCAAAACATCAAGTAAATCAGTGCTTCAGGAAATCATAGTTTATAGAATTAAACAAGAACCGTAGCATGCTTCTACATCTTCAAAACCTTATTTAGAAAAGGGTTTTTGGGCAGAAGGATGAAAGAAATCCTTGTTGAAAGCCCACGTACCTGATTAGAAGCAATTTGATGGTGAAAATCAAAGTACGAAGCTGCTACAATGAAGCCTCAAAGAAAAAACCTAGTTCTTGCTTCTTAGATGAAGTAGGAAGAAAATCCTAACTTTGATCTTGATTTGTTAAAAGATTTATGAATTAAGCATTTAGAAATTAATATTATTATGTTTAGAAGTCAAAACTTCATGGGCTTAACTCAAAAAGTCAAAGAAAATACCCAAAATAACCCAACATAAATGAACTATGGAAGTGGTCGGAAACACTCCATGAATAACCCAACATAAATGAACTATGGAAGTGGTCAGAAACACTCCATGAATTGTGGGTGGCATTTCATGGCTCGTGGTGTGCACCTCCACGAGTCATGGAGTCACTGAAGCTGCCCCCTGCACCACGAGAAGGTACACGAGTCGTGGACCTCAACTCCACGGCTTGTGGTCTTGGTTTCGTATTCCACGGATAAAAAGTTTAGTTTTTTCGGTTTCTATACCATGATTTGACAATACGGGTCGTGATCTTGCATAGTACGGGTCATGTTTGGGTTTCGTGGACCCTTAACAGTGAGTGAAATAGGAAGCTGCTGGACTTACTTCACGAGACTCAGTACGAGTCATGGTCTTGCAAACCACAAGTCGTACGATTGAAGTCCAGGACTCGTGAAGTGACTTCACTGCTGGATAGGATTTAGTAAAAGGGCCATAATATTTTATCCCTAACTCCAAATGACACGCAGTTTGTTGCTTTGGAAACTAGACTCAAAGATCTTTCTGTAGAATTGTCATGGGCAGTGTTGTGAGGCGATATGGCTAGGCGAGGCGAGACTGTGTCGCCCTGGAGGCCTGTGGCTAGGCGATTTTGAGGCACAGTTTAATTCTTTTTTCTTCTTTTTCTCTTACGGGGACCTGCAACCAAAGGCGCAGTCCTTCCGACGACCTTTCTTCTTTCTTTCTTCTCTGTTTATGTTCTCAGTTCTTCTTTGGCAGCAACCTTTCTTTCTTTCATCTCTGTTTTTTTCTTTTTTCTAAGTTTTTTAATCCAGAAATCTAATGATTTATGTATTTTCTAAAAGTTTATATAATAATATAATTATAATATTATATATTATATTATTATTATGTAATAACTAATAAGATAATTTACATTATGA
>JBDJHY010000087.1:11244272-11267168 GCA_039654485.1 Withania somnifera
TAAAATCTAATGATACATAATATAAATAATAAAATGTATTTTTTTCTCAATTTTTCCAAAATTTGTAACTTTTCGAAATTAGAATGTTTTCCAAATATGAAAAATATTCAAACGATATAACCATTTTGGCCCTTTAAATCCACGCGGAGGGAATTAGTCACCCCTTCCCAGTTTTAAGTATTCCGATATTGTATAGACTCGTTATAAAAGTATTACAATATTTTAGATATTTTAAAATTAGTAAAATATTATTTCTAATAAAACATACCGCTTGAAAGAATATTTTTAATATAATTATTTCCGCTAATTTTCATAAAATATTAATTGCTAATAACATTTTTTTTGTAAAATAAATAAATATGAAACTCATAATATTTGAACATCCATTTCATAATTATTGACAATATTTTAAAAAAAACATCAAAATATATATAAAAAAATATAAAATTGTGGACACTCAATTTTGACCCTTTCCTATTATATTAATTATTGAGTTTTTAATTCTTAAAACAAGTTAAGTAATTTATTTGAGAAATCGAATATTTTTCCAAAATTAACCACAAAGGTTGTCTTTGAAAATAATATATATAAATTATTTAAGAATAATAATCAAACCATGTTTCTTCGAAATTGAGATAAGTTCAATTAAGTTCACTATTTTTGAAAAATCATTTGAAATCACATCAACATTAATAACTTCTATTAAAATGATTTGTTTGCGAAGATAATTTTTTAATTATTTGAATTAAAATCTCAATTGCTTTAATTTTAATCAGCCTTATTATTAGTTCAATTAACCTATATTTTAAAATTAAATGCTTTACCAAATTCGATCCAAAACATATACATATATGTTTCCTTTCCTAACACGCGCCAAAAGGCCAGGAGAAGACCTCAGACGTGCCTCACTGTTCTCAATTCATCTTGCTCTTCATATATTCAGCAGAACAACACAACCAAAGGATCCTCGCACAAGATGACACTAACGTTGCAATTTCCCTCTGTTAATGTACTAATTTCGTTAGCTGGTGTTTTCTAGAAGCTCCCTGAAGCTTATCAAATGGTAAGATTTGTCATTCCCAGTCCATTTGAATTTCAAAATCCCCCAAGTTTTCCCCTCCTTTTCATGACCTAATTTGTTATATTAATATCCTCCACCACTTCATTGTAAAGGAAGCAGGAGTAAATATAGAATAGCAACTAAGACTATAGAAAATTCTAAGGGGGGAATTTTAGGGCTGCTAGGGTTTTTAGTCGAAATTGAAGAAGGGAATAGAGCTTTAATTTTAGTCTTTTTTTTTTTTTTTGAGTTCTTTGATGAGCATTTTAAGTTTCAAACTTTTTTTATTATTGAACAAGGTAAAATCTGAGTTCTCTCTAGTTCCTGCGATATATCTTTAAAAGAGCTTTCCTTGCGTCTATTGGAGAACTAGACATTTGACAGGCTTAGTTTTATTCAAAGTGGCTTTGTTTTATTCAAAGTGTTGAAAGAAAACAGAATATCCCTCAGTTCGTAGTCCTGGTTTTCTACCCCCTAAAAGGTAAAATCCTATATTATAATCAATATTGTTAATTATTGTGTACTTGTTGTGAATATTAGTTGGTTCTAGACTATTTCTTTGACTTGTAGGGTTGAAATAATGTCTCTTTGTGGCTTATTATGATTGGTTGAAGTTTATCATGTATGTGAATATGCTTGTTCTTTGAAATGGTGTCTATTTCTACTGTTATATAGTTTGGAATTGGTAGAACAACTTGTTTGGGATTGATTGATGTAGACTTGGTTTTGGGGTTCCTTAATTGTTAAACTGTTGGGCAATGATTCATGTTTTCTGTAACTTAGTTAAAATGATAAGTTCACTAGATGAAGTTGTATATATTTGGTTAAAATTAGAGTTGTTTGCAAGTGCATGTTTATATGTCCAATACTGCCTTGATTTCATGCTATTTTACTTGCTAAAATTCTGTACCTACTACTGTTTTTCTTTGGTTATTTGTTTATTTGAGTATGTTAGCAAAATGAGTTTGATAAGATGTGTGCTAGAAACAAGTTAAGGTTCAAAAACTTCTGGGGTTGTTTTCCTTTCTTTATTCGGAGTAGCTAATATGAACGAGTGAAAGAAGGTAGCACAATGGTTCATAATGTTAGTTTGATTGAATTATTTGCTTTTAACAAGGAAAATAGTTTATATTATGTGAATTTTTTCCAGAATTCGTGACACGATATAGTCAATCAATAGGTTATCATTCAGACCTTATATGCTTGGTTTAAAGGGTTGTTTTTTGTGTTCTAATGTGATGTTTAACAGCTTTAAAGATGACCCCTTTTCTGCATTACCTTGATTTAAAGAGCTTGAGCTAAATAGTCTTCTTACTATTTAGTCTTTCTTGATATTAGAAGTACAAAGGTAATTGATGGATTCCAAGGAAATGTTCTTAAAACTCTGTAATTGCTTATTTTGTAACTCTTCTTGTAAAACTGCCCAGCATATGCATGATGTGGTTTGTCTTGAATCTAGTTAAACGTAAATGTTAGCTTATGTTGTTTCAAAATATGAACGTAGTTTGGTTTATTTCATATAAGTTGTCTTAAACTCAACCTTGACAAATGTGATGAGTTTATGTCCTTCCTGAGAAACCGTGTCTTTATGATTCTGAGAAAATGATTGGTTGTTTTGGTTATGTCAAAACTGCTTTCTAGTCTAAGTATTGAATCAGTAAAAATTTGATTTTGATAGATCCTTACCTTTGTTTTAAAATATGTTCATTTAGGTGATTTCAAGACTTAAGAAGTTGAGACTTCTATAATAAAGGAAAGAGAAGTTATCTGGTGGCTCCCTAAACAGGCTAGAACCAGGGTGCGAAGCTAAGCTTCATAATAGTTTACCTCTATCCCAATGTTCACTGCTTTGAGTCTTTAATGAATACCAATCTTTTATTTTATAAACATGACTATACCTTTAGTATTTAGATTGATTTTGACCCCAAATTGATGGCAACTCATTGACAGAATCATGTTTTTCACCTTGTCTATTTAAGGCCATCCTGTTTGAGAAAAGAAACATTATGTTTTTTTTTTGAATACTTGATGACATTACTTGCATGATAAAATGTTGATCTAAAGCAAAGGTGAATCTTTATCAATCTTAAATAGGTTGGCATAAGTATCCTTTCCTGTCTAACCTTAGCTTCATAACATTAATAGTGAGCATGAACAAATAATGAATAGGAATCAGTGATGTATTTTCCCCATCACCTGTTTGTTTGATGCCTGAATATGCCAACCAAGGATATTTGCATCCTTTAACTTCTACAGGGATTTTTGTGTATGAAAATATGTGTTTTAACTTATCTTGCATAATGACATTATTTTTTATGGCATTAACACTTCCCCTAGGTTAAATGTATGTTACACTTGCCTGAAAGGTTAGAAAGGAATGACTAAACATGTATTATGTTGTTTACTTGCATGCGTATACCTGCTGGCATCCTATTTATCACCAATAGGATCCTAACAGTCAGAGCTGGAAGCATGAATTGGCTTGATCATTGCTTGTATGATGTCCAGAACCGAACTAATGGATGCTGGTCATACTGTATGCAGTCCTTAATTCATGATTATGTGATAATGAGTGTTAAATTGCAGTATGCCCGATGTGTTTAGCCTTATATGTCCTGGGAACCTCTATATTTTCATTTCTTCATTTCTTTTCAACAGTTCTTTATTAGGATCAGAATCTTTTTTTTTTTATATAAAAAAATTATGTACTGGAGTGGTGATATAATATGTGCCCTGAATGCTAAGCTAAAGCCAAAAGACTATAAGCTTAATTTAAAGTACTTCCCATGTAAGAGCTTTTGAATCTGTTCCCCAGGTGCATTTACCTTTTTTATTCAATTGTCTGACTCTGCTTACTTGTATCTGTCATATGTTAGATAATTAAACTATCACCATGTTTACCTGATTGATTTACTGCATGCACCATGTTAAATAATGTGTTTTCCTAAGCATGACATAGAAGCATGACCTGCAGATCTTCTTAACAGTGATGTTGTCTTAACTTGTTCATGCTAAAGAATAGGTTTGCTTCCTCCTTACTGAAGGTATTAGGATAAGCCCAGAAAAGTGATTGTTTTTCTTTATTTAGTTAAAGACCTTTGTCTTAGAAGTTTGATTTTCTCTTAAGCTTGTTCAAAAACATATGATAATGTGCCATGTTCTACTAGCACATGGCTACAGTAATTTTCTGAGAATTAAGTAAAAATGATGAGTTTCTTATGTCAAATTGTATAACTTAGGATGAGAGTAGATGCCTTGCAGTAGTTTACTTGAATGTTTATAGCTTACATGATAATGGTGATCTTAGTAATGGTATAATATTTGTTCTTTCTTAACTGAAATAACCTATGAAAGATGCTCTATTGCACCACAATAGACTTTAAAATCTGAGTAGTATGAATACACAGCCACTCCCTTGTTAACATGTGAGTTTAATCAAAACTTGTTTTACGTTCTCTGAGTTGAAATTATCCATGTAAGGTCTGCTCTAAAATTAAACCTGCCTGGTGTTCTAAAACGTCATGGATTATTTGTAAAACGTGTTGCATTTGTTTATATCCTGAAGTACATGCCTCCTTTTGCCTTCTACAAAATTCCATCAACAGAATGTAAGTCCAGGTCGATCGAAAACTGAACATGGTAGACACGTACGGGCGATAATCACTACCCGAAAACCCAAAATCGAAGTAAAGGAAACGTACTTGTGCTCCAGCTAAGCTAAGGCCCAACTAACCTTATATACATATATGCCATGAATAAAGAATTGTAAGGCAAAATACAGCTAAGTATAGAATAGAAAGTAAACACACAAAACCTACTTGGTGTCCCATCCCGCCGGTAAGCACATACAACACAACAAAACCCACAGTGACTCCCCCTTTAAGCCTAGTGAGCACAAATAATACGAAAGTAATACATGGGAATGCAGGAAAGTAAACCTGAATAAATTCTTGTCATACTATGGGCCTCCCTCTCAGTGTTAAATCTCGGGGATTTACACCCTTACCCGTACCAATCTCAGGGTCCGTGCCCTAAAGGACTGCACCTCAACTCAAGTCTCAAGTCTAGGGTATAAGCCCTACCAGTGCAAAACTTCGGGGTTATGCCCTCACATATGCCATACTTGCGATTCGTGCCTCGGAGGATTGTACCTCAACTCGCAGGGTAAGTACCCTATTAATACCTATCTGTCACGAACCGATTTTGCGAATCATGATGACACCTATTATACCACCAGTAGAAGAACTAAACCTCGTAGTTCGAAGTCGAAGCGGAGGACTACTACATTAAATGCGGAAGTATATCAAAGAAATCAAGATAAAAAAATACTTTGTGAAAGTCTTAATGAATGAAATAACTACTCAAATTTTGGTATCAGTGTCAAATGAACACTAAGTACAGAAATGATATAACTAAAGTAAGTATAGTATAAAGATGTCTTTGAAATACAATGGAGATTAACAAAAACATAAGTTCGAAGAGAAGCAGGAGTAAGTTGGATGCCAAGCTCACCCTGAATCTCCGATGTGAATAAGATTCGAACCAACAACTGTCTGTATATCACAAACGGGAATCTATACTCGGATTTGCACATGTGCAAATGTAGTATGAGTACAAGTCACCGAAGCAATCCGTACCCAGTAGGTTTTGAGGGTCCACTAAGCACATAATAATAATAAAAATAGTAAATAACAGAGAACAAGAAAAGGGTAACAGAAGCAAATAGTACAATATGGGAAACTAGCAACTCAATTACGAATCAAGTGTCACATAGACTAATATTGCTAGCTAATTACATAACAGGATCTCAGGCAATGAAAGAAAACGTACCTGGCATCCTTGCAACAACATATGCGAAATATAATATAATAAATGGGAACCAAAGAAGATAGGAGTAGGGCATGGTCGGTATACCCGTAACCTCAAATGAAAGGATAAATAACTGAATAAGAGTGTAAAACACTAATCCCACATAACATGAAACAACAAGTAACCAATAAGGACAACTATACAGCGACACGGATAATAAAGTAAAGAAATTAAACACTGACAAGTCCCCTATAAGGAAGCACAACGTACATAGAAACATGTTCACTCGTAGGCATCACCATACTACCAGGGGTACACTGAAGAAAACAAGTGCAGAAAAGTAACAAACATATAATCGTCATCAAAACCTCACATCCTACTTTCAAAATCGTATTGAATCACAATTGGCACATAGTGCCCAGTGATAGTGTTATCCCGCCGGCATCTAGTGCCTCATATCAGTGTTATCCCATCGGTACATAGTGCCTCATATAAGTGTTATCCCTCCAGTACATAATGCCTCATATCAGTAATATCTACTAGCTGTATTTAGCAAGTCAAGGCATTCGATGTTGATTTATATGGTAGTATCACCTATGGTCCTCAATAATAAATATCATCATGTTTCCACAACCGCTAATACCACGTGTGTCAATAAGCTGTACTCACTATCGTACTACGACGATCTCAAGTCCCAGCACTGTACTTACTGCCGAACAGAGTCGATCTCAAGTTCCAACACTTATTAGTACAAAGATACTTTTTTGGTGCCAGGGCATGATGCCTGGACTAAAACAAGTGAAAACAATATTACCGGGTGCTCGATACAATGTCGAGACTAATACAGTAAAAGATCATTACTTATATTATTAATAAAGTGTTCTCAATTATTTCTTTATATCGTTATGAAACTTTATCATCAAATCATCCGCTAGCCATCATGGGTCATAAATCAGGAGGTGATATTACCCAGCCCCAATGCACTCTCATCAGAGCCTTAGGCTCAGTTTCTCATGTCATGAATGCACAACATATCAACAACACATATATATCAACATATAATTATGAATTATTCACCGCCTATGTCTTGCACATATATTTCTAATAAAATGCTGAGTCTCGAGCCCCATATCATTTGAGCGCCAAATATCAATATCAACATGAAACGGATGAAAGAACGGTATAGGGGTACTATACAACCTAGCTAACCAACTCAAGAATGCTATTTAGTACGATTATTAAAACTATAAGCCAGAGATAGCCCCACGGAGCCTACCTATCATCTGATGATAAAGCACTGTAATCTCACGAATATTGCTCTGACTGTTATCAAATTATCTCTGAATGATCTGAAACTTGTGCCAATGAATTCTATATATTAATACGAACGTTATTAGAAACCCATGGGCCTAAAATGTGCCTAAAACGTGCCTAAAACGTGCTTGAGGGGCTCACTCACTGAAACTGAAAATAAATTTCACTACGGGGTTCCCAACGTCATTAGAAACCAATGCTTAAAAATTAAGCATAATGCAAATGCGGGAAGACTTCAAATCAGCCCGGATAGAATTGCCCCTAAAGGGGTTAAAGATTCCATCTTTATGGATTAAATATTAAGATTATGATGTAATAATAATCCTAGGAACAATGTGAATATCTTTAATGAAGAATTACATGAAAATTAATAGATTATGGGATGATTTTATCAACCTCAACTCCTAGGTCATTAATGGTTGAAAACTATGAAAATAGGGAAGAAGAAGAGAAGGAAACTTACCCAATTTCATATGGAATCGAAGGGGTAATGATGTGAGGACTTCCTTGACCTTGAATTGTAGTTTGGGGGTTTATTTTTGCTCAGGAATAGAAAAAAATAAAGTATGGTTTCTAAAATAATAAATGGGGATCATGCAAAAATTTATATGTTGCTAGGTGCCGTGCATCGCAATCGCGTGCTCTGACCGTGATCGCACTGAAGAAAAAGGATAGGCATCACGATTTCGTAGGGGTAGTCGCGATCACACAAATTAGGTTACTAGGAAATATCATGATGGCATGGATATGATCATGATCATGCTCAAGATGAAATTTATACATCACGATAGCGGAAGGCCTAGCTCGATTGCGATGAATTGCTGCACCTGCACCAGTTGCAGGTCTCTGTTACAAATTTTAGAATTTCCAGCCAGGGGTTCGAGGATCAAAAGGAGTCTAATTTTGACAAACCAAATATACAAAAAACATAGAAATGACATTCTGGACTTGATGGAATCGATGAAACTAAAATTTGAGGCCCTCAAACCAAAAGTAGCCAAAAGTGCACTTCTCCACAAACACCTCGAAAATGCAACGACAAGTTCAAAAATTATACCAACACCTTATTTAGCCTAAAATCATCATTTTAGAGCTACTGGAGGCATCAAAATTCCAATCCGACACTCTGAATATCAATTTACCACACAAGCTCCTCTTTAGGCTATAAACTTAGCTAAAATCCACAATTTCGCCTAACTTGCAAACAAAACCTCCAAATCATAAAATTAAGGTCAATATTGACTTTGTTTGGTATTCTGGAACTAAAAAAACTGTCAAAATTAAATTTCGAGATTGTCTTGAAGGAAAATTGACTTGGGTTAATGAGTACTTAGTTTTAGGCTCTAAAATAGGAAATTTGAGATATTTGTCAGCTGAGTCACCAGGGATCCTAACTGTCGGTCCCAAAAAGTCATAAATGACTTGGAGAAACTACCAAAACACTCTTGAATGTAAAACATCACATATTTATCATAAATGACCATAAGGGTCATTTTAATCTTTTCTCACATTTGACCCTTGGATCACTATTTAGATAGTTATGAGTTGTTTTGGGCCATCTCAGAGCTTTGGAATGTTTCGACATGCTTTTCAAGGACTATTATCGACATCCAGGTAGGATATGCTTACTCTTTTCCTAGAATGGGTTGTGTAGAGTATTTGTATGGATTTGTCTAGTCGTTGGGTTGGTTTTGTAAGTTGGTAGCTCTTTTTATTCTACCATCTTCTATTTCTAATGGTTCTGGGTTTTGTGAAAGGATGTAGTGGGGTTTTAGTAGTAGTATGTTGCTTTGACCTTGCTGGGAGCATCCTCGTACTTTGGAGCCTATTATTGACTATATTTTGATTGTGAGAGAGTTGTGTGCCTAGATGGTGGCTTCCTTCCAATTCTCAAATTTTTGAGAACTTATTTTATTTGGGTTGTATTGTTACATGATATGCATTAAACTATTGGCTTGTGTTAAGGTTACCAAGTGGGACATGATGTAATGACTTTGTAAGGACTTAATGATACTGAAAACGAGATTTTCTAATTGAACATACTAGGAAGATTTTTCTATAACTAAACTTAAGTGACTGTAATGCAGTATGGAGATATTTTCTTAATATGAAATCAGACTTAGGTTTTCTTATCTATATAAATTATTATGGTTGTGGTATGGAGGTGGGACCTCTCCTAATGAGTCATGACATGTTATATTTGAGGTAGGACCTCCTATGTTAGCTGTAAGCTTTTTTATCAGATGGGGGACCTCTCGTTCCTAGCTGAGAGTTCTCTTTCAAGGGTAGGACCTCTCATGTTGTCGTTGAAATCTATTATTTGGAGGTGGGACCTCCTAAATTATGCTAGGATCCATAATGGTTATCTTTTACTTCTACCCTTGCATTTATCTTTACGTGTTATTTGTACTCCTGGGCTTATGAGGAAAGTCATGGTGAGTTCCTTGTTTGTTCTATTATGCCTACCGCATGGTGGGCAATCAGGTAGGTTTTTGTATGTTTATATTTCTATTTGTACCCAGGGGTCATATGTGTGGTATTTTGGGTTATATTTTCTCTTTACTACTCTTATGCCATTTTTATTTACTATTATTCTCTATTTCTTGCCTTATTACTACCAATTCTCTGCTCGAGCCCAGGTATGTTTGCGATTTTTGGTTTTCTCGCGAATATACAGTAGTTGGTTGTTTGGTGGGAAAGGAGTAGCTATACCTACTTTCTTAGAAAATGTATTTTACCTCCATTATGCTAGTATGTACCTTTATATGCTATTGGCTATAGCTGAGTGGTTAGCCTCTATTACTGTTCACTTACTCTTATGGCTTCCTTTACTTTTCTCTCCTTTACTTACTATACTTTATTTAGATCCATTGCCCTATGATTTCTACTAGATAATTGTGTTTTATGTACTCATATTTCACTTCTACCCTATTTATTTTGGTGTAAATACCCATATAGGTCATTGTACGAGACATGATCGTGTGGACTAGGTTGCTGTCATTTGCAGACTATGGTGAGCTTGTAGCATACAACTGATTGTGTCTTTCTCTAGTTGTTTTCTTCTTTATTTTGTTCCCAATAGGTAATTCCATAGTTTTTACAGGTAGGAGGTTGTATATTTTTATTTTGGATACTCTATTATATAGCTCTATCGGACATTGACAGTAGGTTTGTGGTTGTGTTATGTATAGATATATTTGTTGCTGATCTTATTTACTATTTTTACTTATTGTTGGTAGTTGAGAGTTGTTATAGACCATTTCTCATCTCTCTGGGCTATAGATATAGGTTTTCCTACAGGTGGGCTATAGGCTCCATCATGACCTGGCTTGGGTCGTGATAGAGTGACATCAGAGCTTAGGTTCATCGGTCTTTTTGCATCGGAACAAGTACCTTTTAGAATCCTGTGGATTGATAGGGAGATGTTCATATCCAATCTTCAGGGCCCTACAGGGTAAATTCATAAAGTCTTCATCTCTTGGTACTTATCATGTATTAATATTTGTATCATCTCTAGAAAGAATCACTTTGGCTTCATTCTTTCATAGATGGTACATACTAGAGCTTCGTCCGTGTATAGAGACCCTTCCTCACAAGGTCATGAGGCCCCAATAGGGGGTCAGGAAGGGTTATTAGGGGATAATAAGATAAGTGGTACTCTTTTATCTTCTACTTAGCCATCTATAGTTTTAGTAGACCCACTAGTATAGCCTCAGGTTGGTCCTTTGCCTTTGTCATAGTGTACACAGCCACCGCCTACAATTATTAAATACCTGTTTTGCCAGATGTTGTAGATGTTTGGTAAAAGGTGCCACAGACTTCATCCCATGGAGTGGGACAGGGTGTAGTACCTCCCCTAGCATCTATAAATCTAGAAGTACCACCTATTCAGTGTACAACATCAGTTTAGACCAATCCTACATTTAACTTGATGTCAACTCTAACTATTCAAGCCTTTGAGCTGAGGAAGATATTGGATCACTTCCTCTAGATTGTAAAATCTAGGCTTTCAGGGACAGTGTGGCAGGATCCCTATGAGTTTATTACAACCTGTGAGAAGAGGTTGAGGACCTTAGACATACCAGAGACACACGAGGTTAACTTTACTACCTATCTGCTTGAGGGACCAGACAGTTATTGGTGGAGAGGGCATAACAACAGTAGGCCACTTGGTTTACTTATGTTGACATGGAGTCAGTTAAAAGAGGCTTTCACGAACAAGTACATTCTTGGGAGCACAGGAGAGTTACTACAGGAAAAGATTACATACTTGCAGATAGGTTCCTTGACTGTTCATTGAGTATGAGGCTCGGTATATTAAGTTATATAGAAATGCTGAAGAGTTACTGCCTACTGAGTATGAGTGGGTATGGAACTTTATCTATGAACTGACACTTGACCTTTGTAGATAATTGGAGTTGTTGTTAGTGTTAAAGAAGATTTTTTAGATGTTCTTAATCATACCCGTAAGATGGAGCACATTGATCAAGAGGCCCAAGAGGGTATCAATAAGAGAATGCACCACCAGGGTGGCTTTTTAGGTTCCTAATCAGTAGCTAGGGTCGCAATAGGGTTATTACTAGGGTTTGTCTAGCTAATATTGCCATGATACAGTTCATACTTTAGATATATAGTAGAGAAGTCATCCCTCTAGGGGCTTCAAATCAGGTTTACATGGTTTCTCTAAGGGTTATAGTAGTCGCGCCAGATATCAAAATGGTATTTTTTAATATAGTGAGCATAGTTATATTGGTAGAGATTTTCCCAGGGGACTAGGGTTGATAGACTAGGTCCATGCTTTTATTATGGTTAAACGGATCACTTTTCCAAAGATTTCTCATGGCATAGGGTCGCTCAAACAATCTTCTTACCAACATAACCTTTACAGATAGTGTCACTGGCTAAAAGTGGCCAGACCACAGCTTTGGGAGTCATGAGAGGAGGACATGGAGGTAGAGAGAGGGGTAAAGGAGGTGAGTAATAGGGAAGGGGCTGCTGTCAACTTTGTATTTCTCGAACAAAAATATTGGTGAGGCATCTAATGTTGTTGTGAATAGTATATTACTTGTTTTTGGACATTTAACTTTAGTTCTATTTGATCCTTGATCCATGTTATCATATGTATCTATGGTTTTTCTTCTCTTTTGGTATGTCTAGTGAGCCGTTATCTTTGCCATTGAGTATAGCTACCCTGGTGGGTCAGGCCTTAGTGGTGGATTGAGTATATAGATATTGTATTTTGACTATTCAGGGATGTAACACACGTGATGATTTGATTAAGTTAGATATGATGGATTATGATGTGATTCTAGGCATGGATTATTTATCCCTTCACTTGGATTGTTATGTCAAGACCGTGACCTTATCTATGTCTGCTGTACCCCTGATGGTGTGGCAAGGGCCTACTAGCCACTCCCGGGGACGGTTCATAGCTTTTCTTAAGGCTCGTATGCCTATTTCTTGGGGATTTTTGGCTAACTTGGCTCACATTTTAGAGATGTTAGTGCTGATCCTCCCTCACCTAAGTCCGTGCCTATTGTTCTTGAGTTCTTAGATGTGTTTCCTATTGATTTACCTTGCTTCCCACTTAAGCGGACATAGATTTGGTGTATAGGTTGAGCTAGTCACCAGGCCCATTTCTATAACTCTGTATCACATGACCCCAGGAGAGCTTTGTGAGTTAAGTGCTCCACTGCAGGATCTTTTCAGTAGGGGTTTTATCTACCTTTCTATATCGTCTTGGGGTGATATGATTTTGTTTTTAAAGAAGAAGGACTAGAGTATATGGATGTGTATTGACTATAGCAACTAAACAAGGTGACTATTAAGGACAAGTATCCCATACGCATATTGATGATTTGGTTGACTAGCTACAAGGTGCCACCATGTTTTCTAATATTGATTAAGATTCAGTTACCATTAGTTAAGGATTCAGTCCAACGATATCTTGAATACAACTTTATGGATAAGATATGGGCATTATCAATTTCTGGTGATATCGTTTAGGATGACTAATACCCCTACAGCCTTCATAGATTTGAGAAACTGAGTGTTCAATCCCTATAGACTCATTTGTGATTATTTTCATAGATGATACTTTGGTATACTCGTGGAGTTAAGGGGATCATAAGGAGAACCTGAGGATAGTGCTTCAAACTTTAAGGACTTAGTAGGTTTACGCCAAGTTCTCAAAGTGTGAGTTTTATTAGGAGTCTGTAATATTCTTAGGTCATATGGTGTCTGGTATTGGTATTATTATTGATCTAGCTAAGGTATCCATGATTCGTGATTGGCCTTATCCTGCTACACCTACAGAGATTTGCAGTTTCCTTGGATTAGTGTCACTGGTTTGTTCATGGTTTTTCATCCATTACATCTCCTTTAACTATATTGACGGGGAAGGATGCTCCCTTCTAGTGGTTAGCTGAGTGTGAGTCTATCTTTCTGAGATTTAAGGAGTTATTGACTACCGGCCTGGTACTTGTCTTTTCAGTTGAGGATCAGCCTTATATAGAATATTGTAATGCTTCTAGTGTTGGTTTGGGTTGTTTTATAATGTAGAAGGTTTATTTTATTGCTTATACTTTGAGGAAGCTAAAGGATCACGACCACATTTACCCCACCCATGACTTGGAGTTGGTAGCGGTAGTTTATATGCTTAAGATATGGAGGCACTACTTATATGATATCCATTATGAGATATACACTAATCACCACAGTTTACAACATATTCTAAGATAGAAAGAGCATAACTTGAGGTAGCAGAGATAGGTTAAGCTCCGAAGGACTATCAATTGAGTATTTTGTATCACCCCGACAAGGCTAATATGGTTTGAGATGCCTTGAATTGGAAGGCAGTCAGTATGGGTAGCTATCTTCTACATTAGTTTTGGAAAGACCGTTGGCTAAGGATATTCAGTCCTTGGCCAATAGGTTGGTTAGGTCAGATATCTCAGCTCTATTAGCGGGTTGTTGCACATGCTGGTCAGCTTTATTTGATCAGATTCTAAAATATCAGTATGAGGATTCCCATTTGATTTTTGTTTGTAAATTCCTTGAGGGGTGAATCTGATGGTGTATTATGGTTATATGGTCATCTTGTTGTTCCTTAGGTTGGGGTTTTAATTTAGACTCTATTTCAGGCTGTCAGTTACAGATATTCTATACATTCGGGTAATACTAGGATGTATTGTGATTTTCATCAGCATTATTGGTTGCAAGGCATAAGTAGAGATATAGCAACTTTGTGTCTCATTGCTTGAACTGTCAGCAGTTGAAGCTCAATGTAGGAGACCTAGTGGTAAGATATAGAGACTCCTTATTCCTAATATCAAGTGGGAGAGGATTACTATGGAATTTATTTCTTGCCTTCCTCACACATCTAGAGGTCATGATTGTATTTGGGTCATCATGGGTCGGTTGACCAATTTATCTCATTTCCTACCAACAAACTCATCTTGGGGTGCTGAGAGATTAGTTGAGTTCTATCTTTATAAGGTAGTTAGGTTCCATGGGTTACCGCTTCCATCATATTAGATATGGGCACTCATTTTAAATCTCGGTTTTGGAGGATAATATAGAGAGAGATGGGTACAGAGGTTACCTTTAATAATATTCCATCCTCATACCGACGACCATTCCGAGAGGACTATTCAGATGCTTTAGGACAATGTAGTGATCCTGTACTTTTTATTTTGGAGGTATTTGGATTAGACACTTGTCTTTGGCAAAGGTTTTTTATAATAAAAATTATCACTCCAGCATTCAGATGACCGCATTTGATGCATTGTAAAACAAGTGTTGTAGATCTCTTATTGGTTGGTTTTGTGATAGGTATACCCTACCTCAGAGTTGATATTGTCTTTGGGATATAGTTGATAGTGTCAGAGTTATCCATGATATGCTCCAAACAACGCAGAGTAGGTAGAAGTCCTATGTGGACCGTAGGCATTAGCCCTTGGAGTTCAGTGTTTGTGATATGGTCTTTCTGCGTGTGTTGCCCATGAATGAAGTAATAAGGTTTGGCAGGCCAGGTAAGCTTATCCTCAGGTTCATTGGACCGTATGGATTCACAGAGAGAGTTAGAGCTATTGCCTATAGACTTGCCTTACCTCTAGAGTTAGCAGTTGTGCATCCTGTGTTTCATGCATCTATGCTTTATGTACCAGATCCGTCTCATTCTTTTTGTTGTGAGTCAGCTTAGCTAAATGGCCATCTGAACTATGTTGAGGAGCCTGAGGCCATTATTGATAGGGATGTGAGGTGGCTTAGGTCCAGGGTGATTCTAGTAGTGAAGGTTCGTTAAGCTCATTGACCTGTCAAGGAGGCTCTCTGGGAGAAAAAATGTGACATCAGGGCCTAGTATCCACATCTATTCAAGCTTTCAGGTACTACTCTTTCCTTGACTTTTGAGGATAAAATTCCTTTTAGTGGTGGATGCTGTAAGACTCGTATGGCCATTTACTTGTCTTTGTGCTTTTTCTATACTTAGAGCCTTTAGTTAGCTACCCTAAGTTAGTCATGACTTGATAGGACTATTAGTTTTGTTCTCTAGCAGTTCTATTGCCTGGTATCTTAGTTTCCCTATATTAAAGGATTAACCTTGAAATAGTGGAACTTGAGAGTATTTTCTTAGTAAACAAGCTCGAAATCAGATTTTGACAGATCTGTTAATTCTGTAATGACTACTTTGGCCTAGTTGGACATTTTTTTGAAGTAATGGGGTTTTATGTTTAAGTTTGAGTTGTTTTGAGGAAATTTAGTTTAAATAGAGTTCATTTTGTAGCCTTGGATGGAATTTGGTTAGTGGAGCGCCAGATTGGAATTCTGACCTTTCCATCAACTTTTAGATATTAAATTTGGGCTAGAAAGTTCATTGGTGAACTTCCTGAGGTGTCTGGACTCATTTTAGAGGTCCGTGTGGAAAGTTGGAAAGTTAGGTCTTTTGGTTTAGTTTGGTTTTGGGGTCCTTTCTGCTCAAACAACCGCCAGTTGTTTCTTCGATTCCTTTGACTAAGGAATATATTTTTCATGCAATTTGCAAATTTGGATTGTTAAAATTGGACTTGGTTTTATTTCAAGCTTTGTATTGAAGATTTTAGAAATCCTGTCACAAAGTTGCAGGTTTGGCTGAAAAATTGGCCATTTGGCCAATAAAGTATTGGCAGATAAATCGGCCACTGCTGAGCCTTTATATATCCCTTTTATTAGAATTTTCCAAGTTATTTCCCATGCATTTCTCTTAATGTTTCTTCACTTTATTGGTCAATTTTTGAGCTAATTCAAAGGGAGATTGTTGGGATATTGTTAGTAGAGTGTCAGAAAGAGATATTTGGCACCTCATCCTCGTTTTTAGATGAGTTATCTATTGTTATTCTCTCCTAGATCGTGATGCATGGAGCTTTCATGGTGGTTATCTCTTTCTTGCCTAATTTTGGTGCACTTTGTGTTGGTAGCAAGGAATTTGTTGGCTTGGAGCTGTAAGAATCCTTTTCTTGTGTCTTTTCCTCATTTTGCATTAGTTTTATGACCTTAGTTCTAGAAATTTATGTCTATGGGGTAAAAAAATTTCATGGACATTTTAGGATATATTTAGGGTTTGTTTGAACTTATTTTTAAACCACATGTGCTTTAGGATGATGCCTACCTCCAAATATTCTTAGTTCTATCTTTTGGGCTATAGGGACTATGGGTCTTTTTTGGCCGAATTCTTACCCGCATTGCACTTGGAAATATGGGTATTTTTCCTCACCTTTTGACCCCTAGATCATTGCTTTGATAGTGTGGAGCTTTTTATGTCGTCTCGAAGCTTCTGACTATTGCTTTATTTTTTTCGAGGACTTTTATTGCCTTCCAGGTAGGCTACACTTACGTTCCTCCTAGACTGGGCTGTGTGGAGTAACTTTATGGAAAGGTCTAGTTGTTGGGATTGTTTTGTAGGTTGGTAGCTCTTTTTCTTCTATCATTCTTTATTTCTTCTGGTTTTAGGGTCTCGTGAAAGAACGTAATAGGCTTTTGGTTTTTGTATGTTGTTCTAGCCTTGATGGGAGTAGCCTCTTTCTTTGGAGCCTTTGTTGAACTATATTATGATTGTGAGAGAGTTGTGTGCTTAGTTGGTGTCCATTGGATGATCCTAGAATTTTCTAGAAACTTATTTTATCATTGTTGTATTGTTCTGCTGCATGCATTGTACTGTTATTTTGTGTTTTGGTTAAGGGATTAATGACACTAAAAATGGGATTTTCTAATGGAATGTAAATAGAAAGAGTTTTTATAACTAAAAGTTCACGGCCGTGAGGCGAAATGGAGCTATATTCATAATATGGGATCGGATTGAGGTTTTTCTTATCTATATATATCATCATGGTTGTGGTATGGAGGTGAGAATACCCTGATGAGTCATGAGCTTTTATATTAGAGGTGGGACCTCCTGTGTTAGCCGTGAGTTGCTATATCAGAGGTGTAATCTCTCGTTCCTAGTTGACAGTTGTCCTTCAAAGTTGGGACCTCCCTGTGTTGTTGTTGAGATGTAATGTTCAAGGGTGGTACCTTTATAATTAGGATGAGAGACATAGTTGTTATACTTTACTTACACCCCTTTGCATTCATCTCTACGTGTTGTTTGTACTCTCTAGTCTTATGGGGGATGTCATGGTGAGTTCTTTGTTCGTTCTATTATTCTTACCAGCGGTGTGGGGTGTCAGGTAGGTGTTGTATGTTTCTCTTTCTCATTTTAACCAGGATTGTATGGGAGGCTTTTTGGGTTATATATTCTATTTACATACACCTATGCCACTTATTTACTTTTCTTTCCTTGTTCCTACCTATTCTCAGCTAGAGCCCAGGTACGTCTTCAGTATTCAGTTTCTCAAGAATGTTTGGTAGTCGGTTATTTTGTGGGACAGGAGCACATAGGCCTACTTTCTTAGAAAATGTATTTTACCTCTGTTGTGCTTGTATGTACCTTTACCCGCTGTTGGCTTTATCTGAGTCTTTAGCCTATATTCTTGTTTACTTACTCTTAAGACTTGATTTACTTTCCTTGCCTTTACTTACTGTATTTTATTTAGCCAGGTCAGCCTATGATGCCTATTGGGTACCTATGTTTATAGTACTCATACTGTATTTTTCTGCACTATTTGCGTGGTGCAGATATCGGTGTCCAGTGTCGCAGGAGGCGTGATCGTGAGGACTAGGCTACTGTCACTCGGAGACTATGGTGACTTCTGGCTTCAGACTAATCGTGCCTTCCTCCAGTTGTTGTCTGCTCTATTTTGTTCCCAGAGGGCTATGCCATAGTTTGTACTTGTAGGAGCTTGTATATGTTGTATATTTTCTTTTGGGATACTCAATTTTGTAGCTCCATCTCCATATATATATATATATATATGTCGAGGATCCTATTTATTATTTTTACTTATTGTTGGTAGTTAGAGAGTTGTTATGGCCTATTGCTTGCTGCTCCAGGCTGTAGGGATAGGTTGACCTAACGGTGGGTTGTAAGCTCCATCATGACCCGAGTTTGCGTCATAACAGGTAGTGAATAAGACATATAATAATTCAAAGATAAAAAAGGCATTCTACTACATGAGGTATCGGCAAAAATGTCATGGATCGTCTCCTTCTTATTCTATCCGACTTCTCGGCAGTCATTCAACAGATTGATGAACTTGTTCAAGTGATCAATCTAGGAGGTAAGAAGAGTAGAAAGGAAACTGAATCTTTCGCACATACGTTGTCTGAAATGCAAGCGTCGTTGAAGCCATGGGTTCCTATATTCCACAAAGCCTTTTCTGATCTATCCAAGATGCCTGATCATCCATCTGAACCATCAGAAATTAGTAAGGCCGTTCCTATGGTAGCTGATAATATAAGTGATGTTGTTGATAGTCCTGACAAATCGAAGTGGTGTTCGCTAGTTTCCCCATCACCCCTTGTTTCCTGGCGTGCAGGATGTACGAATGAGGGTGGCAGACAGCTTTTTGTGCTCCTTTGCCTCTTTGTAAAGTTCTCCTATCCATGTTCCAGGGATCCTCTAAAATGTTTGATAGGTATATATCAGACACGAATACCCAGAAGCACCCTCTTTTTGATATCAGGGGAGAAGTGGAAGATTATTTGCTTGAGAGTAAAAAATCTATGGATACTCAACCACCATCTCTTTCTGACATAACTAGTGAGATGGACATATTGCATGTGAATTCAATTTCGAATAAATTTTTTTCTAATGATATGACCATCAACGAGGACGATGATAAAAGAGATCTTATTTTTCTTGTTGAACTTTAACAAATTGGTAGCTCGTTTCTAGTAATGACTCCATGATTGAAAATGTAACCATCGAAAACCTGTGTACTGCTTGAACCTTCATCCATGCTTGAAAATGTAACCATCGAAAACCTGTGTACTGCTTGAACCTTCATCAGAATACAACTGAGCATGGGCTAATAGAGTGACACCATTTCTAATTCACGTAATTTTTCTGGCATGTCTGAAGATTCAGAATCCTCAAGCTCCAAATGTGTAAATATTTAAAGATGAAGTACACGCAGCTATTCGGAATTAGATTAAGTCAAAACTAGACTAATGGAGGGAAGATGGCTGATGAAAACCTGTGGAAGAACCATTGACCAACCCCCCCCCCCCCCCAATACACCCTTATCCATACAATCATGATAGACTAGTTGAAAATGTGATAATGGTGCATGAATTTTCATGTCTTGTAAGAGAATTCATTCTTGACCTCCTACTCAGGTTGTTCCCTAGTTTCCGTCTTTACATCCAACACAATATCATCAAGGAAGCCTCTCTGAGGAAACTCTTCGGGTACAAGACTTCATGGTAAACTCTTCAGATATATCTCAAAATACACATTCTTTTTTCTTGTCCAAAAACTGTAGACTATTCCCCGCTACCAAGTACCAAACACTGTAAGATTCGGTAACAAAGATATTTTGGGTTAACTACCATAACATTAAGCTTTCTTTAAAATCTCTAACATTTATATTTTTTTCTTTTCTTTTCTTTTCTTTAAAACACATGCATCGTCACATGACTCATACACGAGAGATAAAATCTTGCTGCATATGCATAACACATACTTATTGCTTAACCATGCATCCATCTTTTCTCAATATGCTCTAAACTTGCTTTGCCATATCTTTCCAGCCATTTAATTCCTGAAATATTTTGTTGTCATGAGACCATGTATATCAGTGACCATATAATCCAGAGTATATCAAACATTGAATTAGAGTTCTTACTAAACATCATTGTATCCTCATTCTTCTCAGTTTTACTAATCTCATAATATGTGAACCTCAGTTCAATCTCTATCCTCGATCAACTTACAATATTAAGGTGGGCCTCTTAATTCTACAAGGATGCACAATAACAATTTATCCAGAAGTTAAGATGATTTAGAGATTTACAATTTTGCTTATTCTTAACATATCCTTTTTCAACACTCACAATTGAAGAATAACTGAAGCTTATAAGCAATATGCTGAGGAAAAAAAAAGAACATTAATACCTGGCACAGATAAGGCTTGAAGTCTCTTGGGTTCGCTTGGAAAAGAAGTTGAAACTTCTTTAAGGCCTCTTTTAATTCACTCTGCAAGAGATAAATGAATATAAGAGAGGAGAAACAGGTTGATTAATATGTAATCCTCCCTTTTTAGGTGGATAGGAGAGAATAAGTTGGAACCAGGTCCTCTGACCATCAAAATATTGACTATGAGAGTAAGAACTGGTGCTATCCCCAAAGAAGACCTTTTATCTTAGAAAAGGTAACATGCTGGGGTAACCTATTATCCACAAAAGGATACAATTATTCAAGTGGCCAGAATTTCACTATTTACCCAACTACACTTCCTTCTCTTCCAATTTGTATATCAATGTTACATCATACTCTTAAGGATATCAAATAAAATCATTATCAATAAAACAATGCATACATCACTGTTACACATCAACTTTGACACAATATGTTAAGGTAGATTAGCTACAAAACATATGCTAGTAGTGGCATATCATGATTTAGATGGGCCCCTTCATGAGAGTTGAGTAACTCCTGTTGATGCAACAGATAAATTTCACACTAAGTAAATAAAATTTAGCGGGTGTACTTCAAGCCATTACCTTAGCAACATGCATTTGTTCGACTAATATTTTTATATTTCTCTCCTTATTGACTCTTTTATCCCACGAGACACTTCTAAAACACTATTCAGCATCTCAAAAACAGCAGGACCTTCAATGTTTTTGTGCATCACCATATCTAAACCGTTGAACAATTCAACAGATAGATAATCTTAACTAAAATATTATAATAATTGAGAAGGGGTATATTCTACTTCTAATGATATGTTCATACCAGGCATAACAAGAAAATTGGGGCAAACAAACTAAAACGGGCCAACCAAACATCAGCGAAAGATTCAAAATCAATGCCTAAAAATGCACGCCAACTAAATTATAGAAGTGGAGTGCAAACACTGGAGAGTCAGAAACAGCATGACAACTCCCGATTAGTCTGGACTTACTAGTGACAAATGTTTAGGACATAGTAATATTTTAAAATACACAAGATATTGCTAAAAATTGACCACCATACTTTGACACACCTCATACTGAATACTCTTGTCTAGTGTCACACCACGAGCTCATCCTCAAGACGGGACCGACATCCTTAGCGACTAAGTTTTTCTAACAACCTCGGTATGACCACTTAGATCTTGCATAGCTCTGCCTCTACTGACATCACTCAATAGAAGCAATATCAATAATATCATTAGTGTAATGGGATGCTCAAAATAATCAATAAAAAGTCTCAATGAAAGAATAGATAAACTCAAGTATCAAAACCAAAACAGCTTAGTCTGAAAGCCCTTACTAGCTAAAAAATGGACTGCTAGCACAAAAGTATCTAGTATCTAAGAAATGAAATAATAAATAATAAAGCTAAAGTCCATGGTTTAGATATATAGATAAATAACTCAATAGCTTTCCCTTGAATAGAGTGAGGACTGACCAATCTCTTCTAGTTTTTTAAGAATGTAGGTTATGTTAACCTTGAACATCCAGGAAGTTGGAAAAATCTACATGGGGGTTAACACATGTAGCAAGAGTAGAATCAGTATAAAACATGTACTGGGTACGTGAGCTAGTTTAAAACGGGCTATACAGTAGAATGGTAAGTGCTACAATGCTTGACAGTAAATCTCAACTTCATCTATAACTCAACTAAGCAGTTTAACAATTTATAATAAAACATTTAAAAGGATCATATGTCAAGTAAACTGAGCTACAGAAGCTTGACTCTTGAATTTTTAAGAAATAATAAAGACTTAGTTAAATATAAACTTTCACTTTCTTCCTTTCAAAACTCTCTATTATTACCTCTCTATGAGAGTTTTTATAACCATCTATTCCTTTCAAAATTGTCTATTCTTACCTCTCTGGTGTCTATTCTTACCTTTCAAAATTGTCTATTCATTTCAAAACTATCTTTCTTTCTTTTCCTTCAATTATAAAATATTTTAACTCATGAGGAATTTCATAATTGAATAATCATCATGTAAAATTCATAATTATAACTATAAAAATCAATTAAATTATTACTTCAGGGAATCATAGTTTATAGAATTAAACAAGAACCCTAGCAGGCTTCTACTTCTTTAAAATCTTATTTAGAAAAGGGTTTTGGGATACAA
>JBDJHY010000087.1:11320289-11330685 GCA_039654485.1 Withania somnifera
GTTGTAGTTTTTATGGTGGTAGTCTGAGTTCCGTTATTATTTGTTGTTTACTGTCCATTGTTCATTGCTCTTGTATTTTTATCATTTTATAGATTGTTTGTACGTTGAGCTGAGGGTCTTTTAGATCAACCTCTCTACCTCTCCCCAAGGTAGTGGTATGGACTGCTGCATACACTCTATCCTCCCCCAAATCCCACTATGGAATATATCGGGTTTGTTGTTGTTCGGAACATCTTGCCTTTGAAAGATGTTCCAGAGTGCACCACCTTCTATATCTTCAAATGCTTCACTTTTTCGATCAGTGGTTTATCTTTGTACTCATCACTTAATTCCTGCACTTGCTTCATAAGTGCTTGTAGTATTGATTGCAACATTTGTTACCACCTCAATGCTACTCTCTCCCTCTGGATAGAACAGGAAGCAGAGGCAAAGCAATTGGTTGATTGTTACAATTTGGGTCACACTCAAGCTAAACAATTGGTTGATTGTTACAATTTGGGTCACTACTCAAGCTCTGAACTGCAAATAGATCTGTTATCCATTTATCTTTTCTACTTCATCTTTCACGTATGACAGAGCGGACCTGCAGTTAACTCAGATGATGCTTCATTTTCACATTCTTTCTTGTCCTCAGCCTTTTGAAGTTCTCTTTCATTTTGACATCTGAACTTTAGTCAAAATCATATCATTTACTATGTCTAATCAGTTGATGCCATGACATCCAAAAGAAGAGGATGGATTATGTTCATTACCTAGCAACATGCTCACCATGTAACCATGGCTCCCAGCTTAACCCTGACACGGTCTCAAGCACATTACCGACAATCACAGTTACCTTTCACCCAATGACACTGAAAATGCTTCAGATGCTCCTGATGAAGATCTTTAGCTGCTGGATAGTATAAATAATTGTCATCAGAATCATCGCGAGATGCTTGTTTATGCAATTTATTTTTCAAGTTATCATTTCACCCGTTGATTTCCTTCATAAGCATGGCTGCAGAGGAATTTCAGGCATGTGTTCCAATTCAAATATTTTGGAAATATCTTCAGCTACGCAGATACCAATTATTTTGGCTTTGTCAGCAGGCACTTCAGCTCTAACCATATAAGCTCCATTTTGCCTCTCTTCCTCTGCTTTAATGAATATTTGTAAATGTCAAATTCTTCACATTGGGAGTTCTTATTCTTTCAGCGAATTCCAAATAAAGCTTTGAATGACTAGGTCAAAATATTCAAACCAGCCCCACCCTATGACATAGGCCTGTTGCCAAGTAATGTGGTCAGCTTATGTTAGAAAGTGTACTTTACTAAGTTTCTTTTAACTAGGAATGCTTCAAAGTCCAAGTACCAGTTGATAAGGATATTGCAACGATCAGCTATATATTTATATTTACTTTTCCCATTCCGAGCTCTGATTTCTCCACTTAGGTAAGCTGGAGTGCTGGACTAGCATCATGGTCCTTGACATGGAGTGTGGAATACTGCATCAAGAGATTTTCCTTTCCCCCGACATCTCCTCTCCTTATCTTTCTCTTTCGCTTAGGTAACACTTTGCTGAAATAGATTATCAGTCAGTGGCATCCTACAAATCTTGAACAAAATTAACAGATCACTCATCTGAAAGTGGTTGTCTTATTTATGAAATGAAAAGCGTTATGTCAAGTAATGTTTAATTGAAGTTTCAGTTTCTTATCGTCTACTTTAAAATACTTAGACAGTTAGACTAACTGAAGCCGTTTTGGGGGTTTCAGTTAAAAAGATAAATTGAAGCTCTTTTTGGAGTTTGACCATTGCCTATGTAACAAATGATGCACAGATATCATACTGGACCTGGAATCAAGATAAGCTGCTGGTAATTGTGATTCCACTTCAAGAAATGGCTCCATTGCTCCCATATTTGTTTTTATTTGTGTGAAGGAAGAATTACAACTTACAGCTTCTTTGGATCCTTTAATAGTCTTCGAGGATCGCCTGTTTTTTGAAAAAGAAAAAAAAGCAACAACGATAAAACAAAACAGCTTTGAGGATCGCCACTAGAAAATTATTTGTGGGGATGAGATTTATGTAGTTGGGAAGATAGTGAAAATAGTGGCTCCATTTAATGTTTCTTACTTTTCCTGTGTCTGTTTTGCTTTCACAGTCATGCTTGGCTTTAGCCTTAGTGAAAAGTCCTAGATACATCAGATGAAGCACTGGTGGAATGTTTAATTGGGTACACTAGGTTTTAGTCATCAAATAGAGGTTGTATTGATGTGTTGTAAACTATCAAGGCAACAGGAGACATAGCCAAAGATGTTGGAGGGAGGAGGGATTTTTTCTCTTCAAACTTGATGTAGAAATAAATTGAATTGACTTTCTATTTATTAAAAAACAGAAGTTGTTAAAGCTGTTGTGTAACACATTTCACCAAACTTGCATCGCAATAGTTTTATAATATGTTGTGTTGATAACGCGTTGTATAATAAAATTGATGTACTAAACTAAAATAAAAAAATATTGAGAGAGAGAAAGTACTCCCTCCGTTCAGTTTTAGTTATCACACTTTCCACTTTGAGATTCAAATAAGTATATCTTTGACCGTAATTTTTTCATATGTGTTTTGAATATTTTTAATTATTAATTATTGTGACTTATAATACTTTTTTACGCAGTTTCTAAGTATATAAATTTTATTTCAAAAAACTTGAAAATCGCATGCTAAATTCACGGTAAAACTTAAATTGTTTGACTCTAGGGAAGCGAAATGTGACGACTAAAGTTGCACGGAGGGAGTATCAAGATTGTTGTTACTTTTTTTTCACTTTTGTTCCTGCATTTCTTATTATTATGGAGGGCTATTATAAGCCTTGAAAAATACTTGGGCACAAAGTATGTCATGGCTCCACTTGGGCATAAAGTTTCTCCACTAACTGGTGCACATTTGGTATCATATTTCAGGCCACATCTTTCTTTGATGAGATGTATCACTGATCTCAATCATACGTAATACATCATCTAAAATAATTTGCATCTTTTGGACATGACTAGGATTTTTGTTTTACAAGAACATCCAAGGGGAGTGCTATAAAATGGATAACTATTAATTTGTGCCCAGGTAAGTGGGGACTATGGCATACTTTTTGCCCAAGTATTTTTCAAGGCTTATAAATAGCCCTCCTTTGTAATATGAAATGCAGAAAGAAAAGTGGCAAAAAAAAAGCAATATTATTCGATTGTGAGTTGTTTGCTTGAACTACTTGCAAGTTATCTGTTTCATCTACTTGCAAGTTGTTTGTTTGATTTCAAGCTTATTCCCATGGCATACTTCGCGTGCAAGTCGTTTTTGCTTATCTGATTGCAAGCTTATCCAATAAAAGAACACCTTATTGTGGATGTCCATTACACAATTAATTGGATAAGCTTGCAATTGGATAAAGCTTGCAATCAAGCAGGGCTTACACAACAATTTTGTTCTTCTATAAATAGGAAGTCAGTTCAGTTCATTTGTACATCAATTTTGAAGAAAAATTAAATTTCTCCCTTCCGCCAACTTCTTTGGCTACATTTCTTGTAGGCTTGATGCTCACCAGTAACCATGGGCACCCAGCTTAACACTGACATAGTCTCAAGCACATTACCGACCACCACAGGCACCTTTCGCCCAATGACACTGAAAATACTTCAGATCCTCCCGATGAAGATCTTTAGCTGCTGGATAGTATAAGTAATTGACATCAGGGTCGTCATGAGATGCTTCTTTATGCAATATAATTTTCTGCTTGTCATTTTCCTCCACATTTCCTACATAAGCATGGCCATCGAGGAATTTCAGGCATGTGTTTCAATTCAAATCTTTTGGAAATATCTTTAGCTTTTCCCAACAACTCAGATACCAATTATTGTCTTTTCAGCAGGCACTTAAGCTCTAAACAGCTCCATTTTTCCTCTTACTCTGCTTTACTGAATTTTTTAGATGTAAAATTCTTCACATTGGGAGTTGTTATTCTTTCAGCGAATTCCAAATAAAGCTTTGAATGACTAGGTCAAAATATTCAAAGCAGCTCCACTCTATGACATAAGCCTGTAACCAAGTAATGTGGTCAGCTGATCTTAGAAGCTGTACTTTACTAAGTTGCTCTTACTAGGAATGCTTCAAAGTTCAAACACCACTTGATAAAAATGTTGCAACAATCTGCTATATATTTTTATTTACTTTTCCCATTCCGAGGTCTGATTTCTCCAGTTAGATAAGCTGGATTTGTCCATTTGGACGGAACTTTGGGCGAATCTTCTCCCTTTGGACGAAACAGTGGACGGCCGGTCCACTTTGGGAGAAGCTTTGCGAGAGTCTTCTGTCCTTGGGCAAAGCCTTGGACGTTTAGTCCATTTTGGGCGGCTGGTTGGGCGGTTCTCCCTCTCCCAGGTGAGCTTCCCAACTTTTGTACAAGGTCCTCCTCGCTCCTGAGCTTTCCTTTTGTCCCAAGTGACCAACCACACATGATTTTGATCTGGAGGAGCAGTAGATAGAGTCTTCCAAGCCATCGAAGTCATCCTCGAAGCGCTCATAGTTCGCACCTCTCAAACAAGTCTTCATGCTTTGATTTATCAAGCCTAGCCCTAGACATATCCATATCATCATCCCCTTCTTCAAAAGGATTCACCCTCGAATCCGAACCTAGCAAAACCATGGGGAAAGACAACAAAGAATACTTCCTCGTGGCATTAGGGTTAAGGTTAGTAATAACAATTCTACCACTATGCCATGATTGCACACACTTAATATATAACGAAGTACCAAAATGAAGCACAAAGGGTTGTGTAACCCACCTAACAGGGTCTACTTGGCTACTTAAAGAAATTTGACAAAGGGGAACAACAAGAGAACAATTATACCTAGGCAAACACACATGCAAATCACCAATGGCTCTATATTTCATGTAGCACCAACACCCCTTTAAGTCAAACAACACAAAATAGCCCATACAGTTACGCGAAATAGTATCAACAAGGTCAACCCGAGTTACTATTCCACCTAACACATTGGCTATCATCAAGGGTGAGATTTTTCCCAATACATCACTGGGGTTGGATACAAAGGTATCCCCGCACATGTTGGCATATAGAGCATAATTAAGCACAAAGGAGCATGTAATAACACCAAATGATAATCTCATGATAGAGAACAAGTGCTACTACTATTTACTCTAACAAACATGCCAACTACCACATTCTCTTCATTATCATAAAGGCAATGGAAACCAACACCGTGGTCAAATGAAAAAGCATCATAGGACATGGGATTAACATTCCCATAGATCCGGTTGTCACTCCTATTTACATAGGAATCAATCTCACATACATGAGTATCATCATATGCAAATAGATAATACAAGAAGGTGTCTCTTAAAACTTCATTTTCGGTGTCCCCAAATGTAGAACAACTATCCACTGCAATAGCTTCATACATGACATCAAGAATAGGGTCACACAAAGAGGAAAAAACACATAGAGAATGAACACCTTTTGCCTTCCTCAACAAGTTCCGTACCACTTAGTGTACTTCCATCTTCATAGAAGAGGTTTCCAACTTCAAGAGGAACATCCTCGCACCATAGTGGGTTTTCATAAATATGGTAACCCTTAAGAAGAGTTCCCACATCATCATGTTGCATCCCACAAGGTATTCCACAAGGGTGATTTCATCATCAAATTTAAACAAGATATTATACTTGAAGAGAGAACTATCAACCATAGAAGGAGATTCCAAACATGCAAGTTCACTCTTAAATAGGCAAACATCAAAGCTTGACACGTCATTAAGCACATGATTTCTATGAGACTAGAAATAGGATCCACAATATTTGACAAGCTCATGGAGTCACTCCAAATCACATGATCAACCTTAATATCAATAACACTAGTCGGAGGCTCATTAAGCATACCACAAATATCCTTAACTAGTGGTTCACAGTTAGAATCAAGTTGACCATCACTATCATCGTTACCACAAGATAATGCACTATCATGGAGAGTCCATCTATCAGCACTAGATGGACATGGATTGGTCTCGCTAGGAGAGTCAACCCGGTCATCGATAGGATCAGCTAGCATTGATACATCCTCTACAAGGATAGTGTCACTTCGTGGCAAAGAGTTACTTGACAATGTACTATCAATCAAGGCACATGTGGCAACATTAGGTGGAGGCAAATCGATCTTGCAAGAAGAATCAATTCGGTCATCTATAGGATCAACTAGTATTTCCATGACCTCAAGTTGTAAATTGCCATGGAAAGGCAAGGAATCATTAGGCTCACATAAAGATAAACTAACACTAGCATTCAAGTTAGAAACATGCTCATTTACAATGTTTGAAGTACTAAGATTAGCTTTTGTACCTTTTAAGACAATTGGTAAGATTCTCCTTTACCTCAATGCTTCATAGCCCGAACTATTTTCATTACCATTTTCGAGTATTCTAGAATGGAGGCTTCCCCAAATGTAGGCTTCATGTCGAAAACTTCATTTTCCACACTTATACCTACATAAGAGTCATTAAAAGAAAGGAAAGAAAACGAAGGGTTAAATTGAATTTGTGGCAACCCCCTCACATCACTCCGCACAACCTCTCATTTTTCCTCTCTTGGACTGCCACTTTCCACTTCCTTACTCCTCCCGATCTTTTCTCTCTTAATTTGTGTTAGGAAAGTGGCAAGTATCTCATGATCACATTGGTCCACCGAGTAATTAGACCAACTTTCTTCTTTGGGATCCCTTATTTTGCAAACCAATTGTCTCCCAAGCACATATGGGAATTATTCAAGGGAGCCACATCACACCATATGTCTTCTCGGTATCCATTGCAACCAAAGGAAACCTCCACACACTTTGTAACCTTGTATCCATCCTTGACATATGGATATTTCTTGGCGACTAGAGTTAACCTTAGGTACTTCACAGTAGATGGCGTAACATAGTTTGCATAGAGACTACAATCGAAGACAAGATTGAATCCCGTGGTTCCATAAATTTCACCTTTGAGCTTATGAACTCGTCTTCTCGGATCCCTATTGTGAATCTTCGTGTACCCTTCCGGAACATATTTGGCTTCTCAATTGCTCTTTCAATCATTCTCAAGTTGGAGTATAGGTATGTCTACTCTTTTCTAACCACGAATAATATGTGCCCCCTTTAGGTGGCTAACGACACTCCAAATCTTCCTATCTTTCTTTACATTGCAACTTTGGAAAATGTGCTCACATCGCCATTCCCAATCAAGGTAAGCTTGGGGACCATATTTTCCCTCAAAGTTAGGAAGAGTGACATTACCATTTCCATCTTTACTCCCCAACCTTTGCGACTTGGTATGAGAAGTATACAATGTGGATCCCATAAACATTAGAGTTGAGCCTTCCCTAGCATTTCTCGTGGGTCGGGAAGTGTAAGGCCCTTGGCATACTCTACCATCATCATAGGAACCCGCGCATGGCTTCTCATACTCCTTATAAAAGCAATGATCATCACTCTCATCATAGCATTCTCTAGAATAGTAGCCCTAATGGTCACACATCTCATGATCGTGGCTATTTTTATAGCCGCAATAAGCTTCATCATTGTTGTACCCATAGCCTTCGCTAATACAGTCATAGTCACCTATTCATAGCCACCAAAAGATGAAGTTATAAACGATATCTCCTTATATCTACAAACAAAACAAATGTACCTACAAAACGAACAAATAAAGTTAATAGCAAAAATCTCACCAACACTCTATCTCTCTCTTTGAATACCTCAAAAGTTTGAATCAACTTTCTATTAATGCTCAGGTCAGAATGGATTCTTGTTGACACAACAAAGAATAAGAAACACGAGCTACGTACGAGAATCAAGAAAGTCTAGTAAACAAAACTAGAAAAACTTCAAAAGAAAAAGATACATATGAAAGAAGTAAAAATCTAGAATTAAACTAATGATTAATTAGTATGAAGTAATACTAATCAATATTAGTTAATAAGAGATGAGAATGGAAGAAAAAACTTAAATCTGGGGGAATTGAGTCGAGTTGGGTGGTGTGGAGACACAATTAGCCCCTTTTTGGGTCAGTGGTGACTGTCATTGACAAGGGAGAACCGCCATCTAAGGACTGCAACCACCATCCAAGGCAGTATGGAACCTTAACAAAGTGATGAATGCCTTCTAGGAAACGTGGACAACCGTCTTCTCTTGCGATAACTCAAAAGTAACTGTCATTCTTTGCCTTAGACCATCGTCTTCAACAAAAATTTTAGAGCAAAATTAGTTGACTGCCATGAGAGATGGAGGACAATGAGTGACCTCCGTCCTTGGCATTTACCTGGGCGGATGTGGGATACTTTAGTTCGACCTTTTTTCTTTTATACCCCTTGGTTCCTTGCTCAATCACGAAAATGCCTAAATCCCAAGTACTTTTCTCATCCAATTTCTAATTAAAAATGGATCAAACACCAAAAATTGAAGAACACATTCAACATGTATGAATGTCCTCCAAGAACATTATGAACACTCAAAACTCAAATCAACCAAATGAATACGGAATAGAATAAACTTGTTTTCAAGGTCCTTAATGACTTGTAGACTTCAATTTTAGAAGCTCAAACACAAATTTCAAGGTTGAGAAAAATTGATTTGGATCAAACGTACCTTCTGCTCATCTTCATCACAAGAACAACCAAGAGCATCAAGAACAAGCTTTGAAATTCAAAAACCCAACACCCCTCAAACGAACTCCAAATCGACTCATTTTTTTACCACAAGTTCCTCTCGAGGTGAGTAACAAACACTAACTTTTATCTTCGAATTTCACTCAAATCAAAGATCTAAATGAAACCCTCTTTAAAACTTCAACAACACCACTGAAGGTGAACTTTAAGCTTTGAGTTCTTCTTCAAACCTCACTCAAATCTTACCAAACTTGATCCCCAAGATCCTCTCACTATGATTAACACTTTTCAACACCTTAGGAGCTCCAAAACCAACAAATCAATACTTAAAATGAAGCTCAAAACTTGGAATAGAAAATGGCACCCAAATTTTGAACCTCACTCAAATGAGCTTGAGATCCCTTCAAATTTGAGATTTAAGTTCCCCTTGGTGAAAGAAATAAACCCCAATCACATTAAACACGATTTCAAACACAAATGTTCTACAAAATTGAAACCCACTTAGGTGTTCTTCAAGTTCATGAAGGACACAAAATCAACCCTTAAGGATATCAACTCTAAACTTTAGCAAACTTAATATTCGACTTCCAAATTAGTTAGAAATCAAACCCTAACACTTTTTAGTTCCAAAACAACCCAAAAACAATGACCCACTTCAAGTTCGTCAGACTATCAAATCCAATACTTGTTGATAGATCAAGCCAATCCGGAATGACTCAAAACCTCGAATTATGACTCAATTGATACTAGGGAACAAAAATTCAGTATAGAAAACAAGAAACAACAATAATTTTTTTATAGTAATTTTCCAACTATTTTCTTGACTCAAACAATATCAAATCCCAAGACAAATTCCGTAGGAATAAAATTCAACGCAGTTCTGTACCAGATGATGCGAAATGGATCTGTAAAAATAATAAAATAGAGGATAGATAGTTACACACAAGAAAAGGAAATATAGTAGAACCTAAGGGTGTATCAAACTCAAATACCCATTGAATTGATCTGAATAAAATACAAAACTTTTATGGAAACCCTAAGGAATTCAATCACTGGAAACTACCATTTTTATAAGTGTAAGTCAAGCTTTACCAAAAAGCGTTAATCTCTACCAAAGATACATGAAAACTCTCAAGAGTCATTCATCTTAATCAAAAGTCAAAAGTCAAAAGTCCCCTACTAATATGAAAGACTGCCTATTTTTAGAGTCTAAGTTTGCATTTTTATACTTGGGCCCAAAAGTGACTCATAATGTCAAATTGGCCTCATACTTCTAGGCCTCTTCAATTTGAGCTTCATTTTGTCTTCCAAGATTTCCCATGTTATTCTCCATATTTGGTGTATCCATAGAGTCCATAGCTTGGGTAGTCATGTGATACAGATCGTATATACGAGGCGCATGAAACACAAAGAAGAAAGAAACAAAGAAAAAGATATGCCAAAATTTACGATAAACTTATCGGTTTATGAACAACAAGGGACTGGTTGCCCTCACCTTTCAACTGAACCTGTAAGTCGACAATAAACTCCAAACAACAATCTATAGAAATCGAGTTTGATTCCACAAAATGGAAAATCCTTCGCTTGAATGTTTAAAAGAAGTTAACCAGCAACCAAGGGAATCCATCATCAATTACGCACTACAATTACACTAAATTACATCTAACACTCACTAAGCTATAAATTATGCTCTAAATGGATTTCATTCAATATAT
>JBDJHY010000087.1:11337507-11355503 GCA_039654485.1 Withania somnifera
TATCTCAAATGAGGGAACCCTGGGAGAGCCGCTGACTGCTGTCTGCCTATAATGATAGATGAATCAAAAACTTTTCATTCAACTTACTTTTTCAATTTTAATTTTCGTCTACCCTCTTATTTTATTTTGCAAAATTTGAAACTTAGGTAAGTGCTTTTTAAAGAGTACCCATCTCACACTGCATGGTGCTCTTAAAGTTTGAAGTAAACTGCTTGCTTCGGTCAGTTATGATAAAAATGGGGTACCATGCGCCCACACTATTTGACTAATGTAAATATCTGCCAACTTCTAAGCACTGTTTCACCTTCACCAGAATGAAGTGAGTAGACTTGGTCAAACGATCAACAATCACCCAAATGGGTCATAACCACATGGAGTGATAGCAACCCAACAATGAAATCTATGGCTATATACTCCCACTTCAGTAGGGTATAAGCATCCTCTGTGACACACCCCTTGGCTTTTGGTGCTTGAATTTCATCTGTTGATAGTTTAAGCACCTAGCAACAAAGTCTGCAATATCCTTCCGCATACCCCACCACCAATAATGCCAACTCAGGTCATGATACATCTTCGTTGCCGTTAGATGATTGGAATATCTAGAACTGTGGACCTCCTCTAAGATCAAACTCACTAAATCACCGGACCTAGGGATGCAATTTTTGCCCCTAATCCTCAAAATACCCTCAGAATCCAACTTGGCCATCTTGACCTTGCCGGCAACACCTCATCACGAATGATCCTCAACTTAGCATCATCAAACTGAGTGTCACGAATTTGCTCTATCAACGAAGAGCGGGCCTCTACACATGCAAGAACACCACCATCCTCAGAAATTCGCAACCTAACCAAGCTGTTGGCTAGACTCTGAACATCTTTAGCCAACTTTCGTTCGAGCAAAGGGCGCCTAACCTAAAAGAGGATATATGGATTTTCCTCAATGCAAAAGAGGTAACTCATCAGCCCGAATACAAGCCAAACTACCCATGCTTGAAGACTTTCTACTAAGGGCATCTGCTACCACGTTGGCAAATGTGATACAAAATGGTGATGCCATAATCCTTAAGCAGCTCTAACCAACACCGATGCCTCGAGTTAAGGTCCTTCAGACTGAAGACTCCTATGGTTGGTGAATACCTCACAATGCACTCCATACAAATAATGTTTCCACAACTTCAATACAAATACCACCGCAACCAACTCTAAGTCATGAATAGGGTAGTTCTTCTTATGTACCTTCAGCTGCCTCGAAGCATAAGCTACTACCTGAACTCCTGCATCAATACTCCACTCCAACCCTCGAAGCATCAGAGTATATGGTGAAGCCTTTGCCCTCCACGGGCAAAGTAAGAATAGGAGCTGACGTCAACCCTGATTTGAGCTTTTGAAAGCTTTCCTGGCACTCATCACTGAAAAGGTACATTTTTCTAAGTCAGTCTAGTCAATGGAGCGGCAATAGAAGAAAATCCCTGAACGAACCTCCTACAGTACCTAGCCAAGCCAATAAAGCTCAGAATCTCAGTCAGTGAGGTAGGCCTCACCCAATAACCTACCGCTACAATCTTGGTCGGATCGACCATAATACCTTCCTTAGACACCCATGGCCCAAGAATGCCACTGAACTCAACCAAAACTAACATTTGGAGAATTTAGCATACAACCTCTCCACTTGCAATCTCTAAAGTACTATCCTCAAGTGCTGAACATGGTCGGCCTTGGTCTTGGAATAAATCAAGATATCATCAATGAACACAATCACAAAAGAATCCAAATAGGAACAAAAAACTCCGCTCATCAACTCCATAAATGCAGCTGGGGCATTAGTAAGCTATAAACACATTACAAAAAACTCATAATGCCCATATCTGGTACGAAAGGTCGTCTTTAGAATATATGAAGGTCTAATCCTCAACTGATAGTACCTGGACCTCAAGTCAATCTTAGAGAGGATGGCGGCTCCCTGAAGTTGGTCAAACAAATTATCAATACGAGGCAAGGAATACTTGTTCTTTATGATCACTTTGTTCAACTGTCTATAATCAACACACAGACGCATGGAGCTATCTTTCTTCTTCATGAACAATACTGGCTCACCCCATAGGGACACACTAGGACAAATGAAACCCTTCCTAAACAAGTCCTGCAACAGCTCCTTTAACTCAATAGGAGCCATATGGTAAGGTGGAATAGAAATGGGCTTGGTGGTCAGCTCCTAATCAATACCAAAATCAATATACCTATTAGTAGGGACACCAGGAAGTCTGTCGGAAACACATCAATAAACTCTCTAACTATAGGAACCGACTCTAAGGGAGGAGGATCAGCACTAGCATCTCGCACAAAGGCCAAATAAGACGTGCACCCCTTTCTAATCAACTTTCGAGCTTGAAGAAAAGAGATAACACTACGAGGATACGATCCACGTGTACCCTTTTACTCAACCATTGGAATATCGGCATGCATGATGTAACAGTCTTGGCATGACAATCTAAAATCTCATGGTAAGGAGCAAGCCAATTCATACCCAGAATGACGTCAAATTCTACCATATCAAGTAAGATCATGTTTATCCAAGTCTCATACCCTGACAAGACTACTGTTCGAGATCGGTACACCCGATCCACCACTAAGGATCACCCATAAGAGTAGACACATGAAGAGGGATGGGCAATACATTAGATAACATGTCAAAACCAGCAGCAAAATATGCAAACGCATAGGAGTGAGTAGACCCTGGATCAAACAACATTGAAGCCAGTGTTTTGGATGGCAAAGGCGACAAAGCACTCGCCTTTTTGAAATGCGCTGTTAATTAATACCAAAAAATTAAAATAGTTAATTGCATATAAAAATAACTAAAATCTCAATTGCAATAATTAAAAAACTAAATAATTCATAAGACATGCAATACTAAAAGTCAAACTCTAAAATTAAATAATTCATAAAACATAAAATATTTCTTTTTGCTAGTTTCGGATCCAGACGCCATTGAAATAGCTGAAATAAATAAAAATTATCTTATTAGTTATTACATAATATATAATATTATAATTATATTATTTATTATTTTTTTTAAAAAACAAATCAATCAGATTCAGATAACTGGATAAAAGAAGAATAAAAGACCGAGAAGAAAGAACAAGAAAAAACAGAGAAGGTCGCAGGTCGCCGGAATCATTAGAATAAAAAACAAAGAATAAAGACCAAGAAAAAACAGAGAAGAAAGAAGGTCACAGGTCGCGGAAGGACTACTCTAGTCGCAGGTCCCTGGAAGAGAAAAAGAAAAAGAAATAAGAGGAATTGAACTGAATACTTACCGGAAGGAACTGGTAGTCGGTCGCCGGAATGAATTAGTAGCCAGAACTGGTGTTGAAACAGGTTTGCAAAGATTTGGTAGCTGCTGTTAGTTTGAAACTATCAAATTAATGTACCGAAAATTATTTTGGGGTTTTAAAGCCCTAATTACTGCCATTTTTTATTAAAAATTAGAAGGCGTCGCCTTTTGGTCGCCTCATTGCCACGTCGCCTTTATCGCCATTATGTCGCCTTTTCAAAATCGCCTCGCCACAGATTTCAATGGCATAGGCCATCGCCTCGCCATCTCGCCAAAGAGACTGAAGCAGGCTTAGAGTTCGATAGACTCAGCCTCTGGCCTCCCGGGAAAAGCATAGCACTGTGTTTGCCCACCTCTGGGCTGAGTTGGAGCACTATCCTGTCCCCTGCCTGCTTGTTGTCCACCCCTGCCAGCTAGGGCACCTCTACCCATCTGACTACCTCCCTACCTCTACCTGAAAGTGCTAGCGCTCTAATCGGAGCATGATAAGTTTGAGAAGCATACCGGGACCCTAACTGCAAGCACTGGGTATAGAACTCTCGGATATGATTCGGATCCTCATAAATAAAGCATGTCCTAGGAGCTGTAGGCTGATGTGATAAACCATGAGAACTTGAATGGCCAACCCGACCTGAAAACCTCTGATGAGACCCATATGAACCCTTAGTCGGACTTAAGGCGCTCTGAATTGTCTGACTAGTACCCAAAGTCTGCATAGATGTCTTAAAAGGAACTCGGCGATGAAAATGACCACTGTGCTGAAGGGAGCCCCTACCTCCAGATGAGGCACCAGAAAACTGACCATAAGGACGGGGCCTTTTGCCTTTGTTGTTAACGGAATAACTCCTAATCAACTGCTCAAACCCTCTTGTTGCCTCGATCACACTATGTAGGGTAGCCCCTGACATTTGAGAAGCTGTAAATACTAAAGTTTGAAGGTAAGAACTCAATCCTCTCCTAAACCTAACTATCCTCTCCTGCACATCCGGTAAGATAGCTAAGGCATGCCTGGATAACTCATAAAAACGGGATACATACTTATCCACTGTCGTCCCCTCCTGTCATAACTAAACTCACGACGCAGTTTATCCCTCACACTACAGGACACATACCGCCTGTGCAAACATCTCCCAAGTCATAGGAAGATATCCGGCTGGTCTAGAGTCAAATTATGAACGCCACCATGGTCTGGATGGTCCTCGAAGCTGTAACATTGTGTAGTTTACCCCATGTGACTGGATCGTCCCCATACTATGGAGTAGCTTATGACAAGTAGTGAGAAACTCAAATGGGTCCTCGTCCTGCGCATTATGAAACTGCGGTGGGTCCATCTTGCGGAACCTCTTATACCTCCGGTGCTGATCATCAGACCTCTCAGCAACGATCATACCTGCATCTCCAACACCCGAAATATGAAGCTCATGTACCTTGTGTGCAATAGGTGGTTGTCCCACCTGACCCATAAGAATAGGCAGTTGGCCCGTTGGAACCTAAATCATGGGTGGCTGCCTCACAAGCCCTGGAACTACTGGTGGCTGTTCCATCTGCTCATGCAGAATTGGAATAGCTCTCTGTGCTCTAGAGTCTCCGCCCCTGCCCTGGTCCGAAAATCCTGTGGCGTACCGCCCTGTGCTAAACTCTCAAGTGCCCAAACACCCTCAACAAAGTATCCTGTAGTAATGGGGCTGCGACATAATCCTAATTTGCATCCTCAGCTCTGTCCACATCGGACTCAGGTGAAGCCGCCCAGGGCTCTACCCCTAACTTGAGCTGCCTCTCTAATTCTCCCTCGGGTCCACCTCAGCCCCTAGCTTGGCCCATACCCATGGTAGCTGGCTCTGGTGTATCCTGTAGATGAGTCATACTGTCAGTGGTGGCTTTGGTCCGTACCATTTATCAAAAAAAATACGCAAGACTCAGCACACGTGAATCAACCACGCTAGATAGGAAAGAAAGAATGAAAGGATGTTCCTTAGAGTTCCGTAGCCTCTCGAGGATAAGTAACAGATGTCTCTGTACCGATCTGCAAGACTCTTCTAAACTTGGCTCATGCACAGTGGGACCTATGAATTTAGGGCTCTGATAACATCTTGTCACGCCCCAAAATCAGGCGTGATGACACCTATCTTCCCGATCCGGTTGGTCAGCCTAACTCACAGTGTAAGATGGAACAAGACATATAAATAGTGGAAAGTAATAACTGAAGGTAATAAGGAATAAATCTCATATAGTAGTGTGAAAATCAACTACGATGTCCAGAACCAGGTGTCACTGTAACAGGTCTTCACCGCCATCGCGGTGGACCGGCCGCGATTGCTGTTCAGTAAGTGAACCGGTCCAGAAGTTTGTCCATCGTGAACGGGACACCCCCGTTGCGAACCTAAAGAAGAAACAGGTTATTCATCGCGAATGCGACACCCATGTCGCGAACGCGATGAAGGAAATCATGGAGTATCACGACCGCAACACAGGCATTGTGAACGCGATGAAGGAAATCATAGAGCATCGCGACCGCGACACAGCCGTCGCGAACGCGATGAAGGATGCTGGGGCTACCAGCAAACAACAAAAATAGTTCAACATCAAGGAAAGACAACTCCGAATGCACTCTCGGGATTCGATCGAATCCTGTGACAACAACCCATATATGCAAATATACTATTTTCAACGTTCCGAACTCAACTAAATTACAAATTTCGCGTACGAGGACTCCATGAACTGATACTCGTTAAACATTCATTTTTAATTAAAATAACCAAAATACTCTGGGGCTCACGAAAAATATAAAAGACCTTGTTCTAGGCCAAAGTCCACCTCCCGAGTCCAACGGAGCCATCGGATTTCTGATCTGAGCACTGTAAGACCAAATGTTGACCCAAGTCAACCAATTCATTTAAACTTCAACTTTTAGCCCGTTTAAACGCTCAAACCCACCAAGGAAGGTCTAAAACACGAAACGAGAGTGTAACTAGACCAAACTCGATATTCCAGAGCTAATTGAACTGATAGAATTCTAATACGAGGTCCCGAACTCTAGATGATCCTTGGAGTTCCTCATTTTGAACTTAAGGCTCCAAAACTAAGAATTCTCAAACTTTTCTACCAAAGCTCATCCCGACCCGAACCGACCATGGAACCACACTTAGTTTGATAGAACGGGGCTATGGGAAGGGAAAAATGGTCAAAATAGTCAGGAAAGGCAAAAATGACCTTTAGGGTCATTACAAAACATTAGCTTCATTTGCTCTTGATAAGTCATCTTTTGGGTTTAGTGGATTAATCCAAAATGTATCAATATCTTTTGGATATCATCTTCTTCTTTTTTGATTGAAATGAACCGAATGTTTTGGATATGATATTCTGAAAGCCCTCTGTATAGTACAGTCAATTGATATTGTTTGCTGAATTTCTTCACATCCATTAGGTTGCGTGTTCATAGATTCAGAATGTGACGAAGCACTTCAAACTGGAGCTTCCTTAGTTGTCGATTACAGTGTTTTGTGATGCTAAAATCAGGACTTAGTACATCTAATGCATTAAGCTCCCGTGGTAGTGAATTGGTTAACTTATCAGAAGTTCTGAAAGTAAATATACCCTTTTCGGTGTTCTCTGGCCTTCCAGTCCTGTATACAGCTCCATTTATCCATAGGCTGAATAACTTGTGCACCAGGCAACAGTGGATATGCCTTATTCTCTGAAGTTCTCCGTGAGATATTCCTCTAAGTTCTAACTTCAGAACATGTTGCCTTCTAAAGATGTTCCAGAGTGCACCACCTTCTATATCGTCAAATGGTTCACTTATTCAATCACTGGGTTATCTTTGCACTCATCACTACATTCCTGCACTAAGTGCTTGTAGTATTGATTGCAACATTTGTTACCACCTCAGCAGTAGTCTCCCTCTGGCTCGATCAGGAAGCAGATGCAACAATTGGTTGATGCCACAATTTGGGTCAGTACTCAAGCTCTGAACTCCAAATATAGCTGTTAGTTATTTATCTATTCTACTTCCTTTCTCACGTAGTACAGAACGGATCCTCAATCAACTCAGATGATGCTTTATTTTCACATTCTTTCTTGTCCTCCGCCATCTGAAGTTCCCTTCTATTTTGACATCTGAACTTTAGTCAAAATCATATCTGTTACTATGTCAACCAGTTGATAGCCATGACATCCAAAAGAAGAGGATGGTTTATGTCTATTATCTGGCAACACGCTGCCCACATAACCATGGCTCCCAGCTTAACCCTGACGCAGTCTCCTCAACCACATTACCGACAATCACTGGCACCTTTTACCCAATGACACTGAAAATGCTTCAGATCCTCCTGATAAAGATTCTTAGCTGCTGGACGGTATTAATAATTATCCAGAATTGTCACGTGATGCTTTTCTGCTTATCATTTTCATCCACTGATATCCTGTACATAAGCATGGCACCGAGGAATTTCAGGTATGTGTTCCAGTTCAAATTTCTTGGAAATATCTTCAGCTTTTCCCAACAACTCAGACACCAATTATTTTGGGTTTGTCAGCAGGCACTCTGCTCTAAAATTCCCTTGACCATATACAGCTCCATTGCCTCTCTTCCTCTGCTCTAATGAATTTTTGTAAATGTAAAGTTCTTCACATTGGTTGTTTTATTCTTTCAGGGAATTCCAAAGAAAGCTTTGAATGACTAGGTCAAAATATTCAAAGCAGCTCCACTCTATGACATATGCTTGTAGCCAAGTAATTTGGTCAGCTTATGTCAGAAACTGTACTTTACTAAGTTGCTTTTAACTAGGAATGCCCCAAGTCCAAATACCACTTGATAAGGATATTTCAGCGATCTGCTATATGTTTATATTTACTTTTCCCATTCCCAGTTCTGATTTTTCTACTTAAATAAGCTGGACTAGCATCATGATCATTGACATGGAGTGTGGAATACTGCATCAAGAGATTCTCCTTTCACTCGCTGTCTCCCCCTTTCTCTCTCTCTTCTCCTTTTAGGTAGCACTTTGCTGAAATGGATTATCAGTCAGTGACATCCTACAAATCGTGAATAAAATTGACAGATCAGTCATCTGAAAGTGGTTTTTCTCTTATTTTTTACTCAAAATGCAGATAAGTATATGTGAAGTAATGTTTAGTTGAAGTTTCAGCTTCTTATCATCTATTTCAAAATACTTCGACAATTAGACTAATTGAAGCCATTTGGGGGGTTTCAGTTAAAAGAATAAAGTGAAGCTCCTTTTGGGGTTTGGCCATTGTATATATAACAGATGATGCGCGGATATCGTACTGGACCTGGGAGCAAGATAAGCTGCTAGTAATTGAGATTCCACTACAAAAACTGACTCCATAGAACTCCCGTATTTTGTCTTTATTTGTGTTAAGGAAGAATTACAACTTACAACTTCTTTGGATTCTTTAATAGTCTTTAAGGGTCGCAAATTTATTGGTAAAAAAAGAAAGCAACAGCAATAAGACAACAACTTTGAGGATCGCCACTTATTTTTATTTGTAGGATGGAGATTTATGTAGTCGGGAAGATAGTGAAAATAGTGGCTCCATTTAATGCTTCTCACTTTTCCCGTGTTTGTTTTGCTGTCACAGTCATGCTTGGCTTTAGCCTTTATGAAAGTCGTAGATACATCAGATGAAGCACCAGTGGGATGTTTATTAGGGCACACTAGGTTTTAGTCATTGAACAACGATTAGGTTGATAGCGTGTTATAAAGTAACCGAACTATGAAGGCAACAAGAGATATATCCAAAGAAGTTGGAGGGGGTAGAGAATCTATTTCTCTTTATGAACTGAATTGACTTCCTATTTATAGAAGAACAGAAGGTTGCCAAAATTGTTATGTAACACATTTCACCAAACTTGCATCAAAATTGTTTTATAACATTTCTTGCGGATAAAGTGTTATAAAATAAAAGTGATGTACTAAACTAGAATAGCAAAATGTCAAGAGATAGAAAGTATCAAGATTAGTATTACTTCTCTTTCCCTTTTTTTTTTTTTTTTTTTTACAAATGAGGCTATTTATAAGCCTTGAAAAGTACTTAGGCTCAAAGTATGCCATGGGTCCCACTTAATTGAGCACAAAGTTGCTCCACTATCTTGTGTCCATTTGGTATCATATTTCAGGCCACATCTTTCTTTGATGAAATGTATCACCAATCTCAACCATTCATAATATGTCATCTAAAATAATTTGCATCCTGTGGACATCATTAGGATTTTTGGTTTACATGGATATCTATAGGGAGTGTTGTAAAATGGATTTCATCAGTTTGTGCCTAAGTAAGTGGGGGCTATGGCATAATTTGTGCTCAAGTATTTTTCAAAGCTTATAAATAATCCTCTGTGATAAGAAATGCATGAATAGAAGTGGAAAGAGAAGTAATACTATCCGATTGCAAGCTGCCTGCATAGCTACTTGCGAACTGTTTGCTTGATTTCAAGCTTATCCAGGAAACTCTAGGGCCATAGCATACTTTGTTTCCAAAGTACTTTTTGCTTATTTAGTTGCAAGCTTATTCGATTGCAAGCTTATTTATTAAATTGTGTATTTAAATGGATATCCATAATACAATGTATTAAGGATAAAAAAACAATTTTTATTCCTGGAACCCAATGTCTATCACACTTTTGGCGTGTATGAGATTTAGAAGCCATGACACTAGTAGATTGTCTTGTTGGGACATTAATTGGGATAGCCACATTTTTGTAGCGATATGTGACTTAGTTATTCTCTTCAAATTAGTAAATATGTCTGGCATTTGATTTGCTATTTTCTACAAATAGATGATCCTCTGGACATCCTGTTCTCATACAGAGGAATGTGGGATCAAAATGAGATAATGACGAAACTTTTCATGCAGGAATATATAGTGAATTATAATTAGTATAATCGTCATTCAAAAGATAATTCATGTCAAAAGCTAGAAGCATTTGCTTATGCAAAATTAATCTTGTATATAAGCTCCAAATACTCCTATTTAGTATCTCAAAATGATAATCTACGACATCTATAAAGCATGGCAGGCCAATCGATTCCAATTGCAATTATCCTTGAAAAATGAGAGGAGCAGATGATCATAATAAGAAGGCAATGTGTTCCTTAAGAACCTACGACATAATACTTTATCAAATCTCATAAGAGGTTCAGGTATCTGAAAAGAATGAAGTGATGAGAACTCAGTAAGTATGTCACATTACGAACCGAAGCAAAATGATATCTTTGTCAATGACACTGTATTCTTTTTTACTTAACCAATGATTTAATCCTTTGGGTTTTTCCTGATAAGCTTTTTAATGAATCAACTAGCAATGTGTATTTACTAGATACATGTACTTTTTTTGCTTCACTAGGATTTTTCCCATTAGGTTTTTCCTAGTAAGGTTTTAACTGGGCACATTATCTATTAATAAACACCCTAGGGGCAGTTTTATCAATGCACTATATTGTAGATCTACTTACACAGTATATTGGATAAGCTTGCGAACAGGAGGTCCTGAAGATCACTCATTTGTAGAAAATAACAAATAAAATGCTAGACATATTTACTGATTTGAAGAGGATAACTAAGTCAGATATCCCTACAGAGAATGTGCTTTTGCATATTAATTTCCCAACAAGCCGAATCTCAAACACGTCTAAAGTTTTAAAAAAAAAAACTTATTGTAGATATCCATTGCACAGTTTAATAGATAAGCTTGCAATCGGATAAGCTTGCAATCAAGCAGGTGACTTACAGGTGGCTTACACAACTACTTTTGTTTTTCCATAAATAGGAAGTCAATTTAGTACATTTGTCCCAGTTTTGAAGAGAAATTAAATTTCTCTCTCTCCAACTTCTTTGTTTACATTTCTTGTTTCCTTGATAGTTTATTATTATTATTATTATTATTTTTTAGCAAGCTCAACAAGGTTTTACTTTTATAACTTGTTATCATGACGATTTGTACAACGGGATTTTATCCCAATATCATCACACTTACATATATTATTAACCACTCTGATTGAAAAGTACGTATTAATATTCCATTGTCAAGTTGCAATTAGTTAGTTACTAAGATCCAATTATGAGTTGTTAAATGGTAAGTTGAATAAAAATTCTCAATTGGAAGGCATGTTTCTTTCTTCTGTTGATATAACTCGCCGAATGATTAGCCCAACAAAAGTAGAGAAAGCAAAATGGTGATACTTTTTTGATTCTAAACATCTGTTTTGTGTTTTTTCTAAAAAAATATAAATATCCTAGCATAATTTAGGCTGGGCTTTAGGGAAATACTTGAATGCTAGAGGAGTTATCAAGTCTGTTGTAGCAAATTTTTAAAGATATCCACGATTTCTCTCTATTTGCAATTCAATGCAAAAATCAATTGATTCTGCTAAACTAGTTATATGTTGTGTATTATTAACGGTTTCTACATAAGGTGTTAAGATGATATAAGATGATATCTTGAGCAGTTACATATCCAAGACCTTTAACAGTTGACACAAATAGATGGGTCAGAAGTTCCGTATAGATTACGTCTTTTAATTCATGTAAATATTACATTTTACATTGACAAACAAGGGGAGTGTTATAAGATGGTAATTGATGCCCATGCTTCTCATAGCTAATCTTGATGTCCAAGTAGATGGGGTTTACACACTATAGTAAGCATCTTTGCCCAAGTAACTTTATTTCCCGAGGCTTATAAAAAGCCTTTTACTCATATTAAGCAACATACAAAAAATGTTAGTCTCCCTCTTTCTTCTTTTGTTATTTGCTGTTGTACTCCCTTAAAGCAAAACAAACACACGAAAAGTAAGAAGCATTAAGTGGAGCCACAATTTTCAGTATCTTGTTTGGCTTTAAGCCTTCATGAGAAGTCGTGGATACATCAGATGAAGCACTGGTGGGATGTTTAGCTGGGTACACTAGGTTTTAGTCATTAATTTATATTCATCCTGATGTGATCTTCTTAGTAAGTGTTCAAGTCTTTCCTGTTTGGTATAGCTCTTTTCCTGTGACAATCAGACTTTGTAAGAAGTTCAGGATATTAGTTTCTCCCTCTTTATTTATACAGTGATTCCTAGTTTTCAGCTCCTGTTTCACCATTTTTCTGCTTCATATTTTCTGGTAGGTGTAGGGAAGACTTCTCTTGTTCATCTGATTCTCAATGGTTCTTCCATCGCTCGTCCTCCTCAAACAATTGGCTGTACAGTCGGAGTAAAAGTATGATTCGTCACAGATAATTTTGTTCTACCTATGCTATGAATGTGTGCTGAGGATGCATGTCCATATCAAAACTAATCTTTTCCTGTTTCTTCTGTAAAGCACACTACTTATGGAAATTCTGGTAGTTCTTCAACTAGCATAAAAGGTGATGCCGAGAGAGATTTTTTTATTGAACTCTGGGATATATCAGGCCATGATCGTTACAAAGATTGCCGATCTCTGTTCTACTCACAGATTAGTGGTGAGTGACTAGCTTAGTCTCTTAAACCTTTTTATATGCCAAAAAATGTTTTTCTTATGCAAACCTGTACAAGTTACAATATCTATTCTGGATGACCTGCAGCTGATACCTGATCATAAATGTCAGAAAACGGTTAAAGCACGAAAATGTTCTAGAAAACTGATTATGTTTGTTTATTTAAACAGATACCAGAGATGTTTTCACATGTGTTGTCGTCAAATTTTTTTGGTAATTACATTTTTCCTTCATCTGGGAGAGGTTAATAGACGACTCTCTTTCTGTAAAGTATACGTGCTGATGATAGCGGGGGTGAAATCATTTTTGTTTCCACTCGAGGTGCTACTTTTGTATAGCTCTCTCTCTCTCTCTCTCTCTCTAAGGTGGTGGGAAGAGATCACTTTGTATAACTATTTATTTGATGATAGTCTGATGAAAACTAATATGGACAATTTTCAATTTTCACCTTAGGTGTTATCTTTGTATATGATCTATCTCAAAGAAGGACAAAGACAAGCTTGCAGAAGTGGGCTGTGGAGATAGCAACAGCGGGGACATTCTCGGCTCCTCTAGCTTCAGGAGGTCCTGGTGGTCTTCCTGTTCCTTACATTGTCATTGGCAATAAAGCAGATATTGCTTCAAAAGAGGGTGTTAGAGGCAGCAGTGGCAATCTTGTTGATATGGCTCGGCAGTGGGTTGAGAAGCAAGGTCTACTTCCTTCAAGCGAAGAGATCCCATTGACTGAGAGTTTTCCTGGTGGTGGAGGTCTTATTGCGGTAATTTTATACAACATAAATTGTATAGATTCACATATGAGAACATTTAAAGAGTAAAGCATCTTCTTTTGTTATGGAAAACATTAAACAATTGTCTTTCAGGCAAAACAAATATCTGATGCTTAAGCTGTTACTGAGGAAGGGTCATTACTTATTTATACATGGTAGTACATTAGCTTGTTGTTGTGGTCTCACACAGTTCGCTCTTGCCAAACCAAGTCTTTATTGGCATAGCAATATAAGTTTTCATCTTTACTTCTCATTGGGTTAAAAATGCTTATTAAGGTTAGCAGTCTAGGGAGGTGCAGGTTTGAAACTCTTTCTTATTTAAATCTGAAGGAAATTACCTTACCCTATTCTCAAACTTTTGCCTAAGCTATATCCCCGTGCATTTTCTTGTGTTTGAAGAGGAAAAAATTTGTTGCCTGCTGCCAACAGTCTCGTACATGAAGAAAGAGATTATTGACTTAAATAATATGCCAGCTGAACCAAGGGGATAGGATGCGTTTTCCTTCTTCCACTTTGTTTTCATTCTCCCTCCTTTTTTCAATAGTTTTTTCATGCTTGAGATTCTCTGATTACTTTTATTATTGGTGAACTAATTAGATTTGAATAATTGCTATATTAATTCTCAAATCTCTTTTTGATCCATCACTTTATTCTTCTTTGTGGCTGAACTTTTACTCGTTACATGTCTCAGTTCCATTAGTAGAAGGACATTCTTGTAGGTATAAGCTGTTAAAGCATTTCTTTTCGCCGTACTCATCATAGGCTATCTTTTCATGGCATTGCAACCAAATCCTCAGAAAGAAAATGAGAAAAGAACAGTCTACTGCGTTATATTGGGCAACCTGAAGCTCTTAAAAAGAAACCTTTAGCTCTTTCTAATAGAAAGGTTATGAAATAAGCAGCTTCTATTTTCTACCAGTTAATTTTTCCTTAAGAGCTTACTGGTTGAGAGGATACTTGCCAGTGAATTCCGGTTTCTCTGTAAGAATTACAGTAAACATTTCAAGAAGCAGGCACAGTGAGTTATGGACATGCACTCTGGCCTATCATCAAATTGAAAGATAGATATGGTTCTATACCCGAGTTGCTTTCTTCTACCCTTGCTCCTCCCAACCCTGCCCCAGCAATTCTCAGAAATTTTAAACATGCATCTGGCTGTAATACGTCTTGTGACAAATAATCATGGATAATGTTGAGTTTATCTCATTGCTCTTAATTGAAGTAAGTTTATGCCTGTCTTTCATATGTGATGAATAAGAAGTTCCATTTTATGCCTTTCTTTCATATATGATGAATAAGAAGTTCCATTTTTTTTTAAATAAGCGTCAATGGCTTACATGTGTCATGTTTTTCACCCCTTAAAATCTTGCAGGCCGCAAAGGCAGCAAGATATGACAAAGAAGCTGTCATGAAGTTTTTCCGCATGGTCTGTATATTTTTGCTTTGCATCTAAAGTGAGATTTACTTCATCTATCCTACATTATTGAAGTGTGGGGTTCGATATTTTCAGTTAATCAGTAGGAGATACTTCTCAGATGATCTACCTGGTAATCATTGGTCTTCCACAGTTCAGAAACCGCTGCAGGGATCAAGCGAAATTTCAAATGATGATGATCACTTGTATAAAAGTAAAAGTTCAAGGTAGGCCTGTTGAATTCGGTAAAATTAGTTGCTGGTCAAGCCCTCATACTTATAGTAAAACACCTTCCATCTATTGTTGTCGATAATTGGTTGATGGTCGCTGACCATGGATTATGAAGGATTGTGGGACAAATCAACCTCTCTCAAGTCTTCAAAAATTACTCGTTATTTTGCATTATGCTTCTATTTGGTGTTTCGATGGTAATAAGGTGTTTTTCTCTTCATGTTGGATGTGAACATAGTTGAATGTCTACGTTCCTAGTAGTGTTATAAACCCTGGTGTTCCATCACCCAAAAGAAGTGGTGTTTGGCATGTGGTCACGTATGGTGGACTTCCCAAGTGTCGTGGATAGAATGTCATGTTCAAATTGAATGAGCTAAATAGATAACTCCTCTTTCCTAAGACCAGGGGAGGAGAATGATGAAAACGATCATGTAAAGAATACTTTGTTAGCTGCCTTTAACTCAGTAATTGCACCTTTAGTCTTTCTGCTTACTAGTGGATGAGTGCTTGCTGTACTTGTTCTAAAGTGTCGGGTGTCAAGACAAATTTATGATTAATTAGGAGACTTTTATGTTTAGCGTAGTATCATATTCAGTGCCAGCTTTGTCATCTTGCTCATCTTGTTTTACTTAGGGTTTTCGTGTTCTTTAAATCATATTAATAATCTTTCTTCCGCTCGTTGCAGTTATATTGGTGACTCTTACAAGTACAACATACTCCCTCCTTTACCAGCTCAACGCAATCTAACACCGCCTCCCACTCTGTACCCGCAGCAACCCATGTCCACACCTGATAATTATAGCATCCCCAGATTTGCCAGCACACAAGACTTCAGCAATACCAGATATAAGCGTTCAGATATTAACGTATAAGCTTTCTTGTTTTTCTCTTTCTTTTCTTGTAATGCTACACATTTTCAGGACGGTAGCTCTGTGAAAAGCTTGTCTTATAGAATGTTCCAATTCATTCTTTTGACTTATTGAGTGGTTCTTGAAATTGTAGGGTAAAGTTGAAAGGCTTATAGTACAAAGATCTTTGAAGTTTATAAAACGATCTTTGAACCATTTCTTTTTCCTTTGTTTTGTATCAGAAAAGGGTGTAAAAGTTAAATTTGCTATGACATAATGTCCCACTCTCCGTATGATTTTGTGTACAAATATTTTTGACCACTGGTTCGGTCTAATGACTTTATGTGAGTGTAAATTGATACGGACTATCGAAAAAATTTCTGCTTTTAGTTCGATTGTACATGCCATTTAATATGAGCTAACTGATAATGTAGTAACGTTTGCACAAATTAAATTTGTAGATATAAATAAAAAGAAAGATACATGCACACAGAGGGGCGGACCCACATAATGAGTAATGGGTGCTCGAGCACTCTAGACTTTGGAGCGACTTATATTTACTTAAATAAAACATCAAAATTGTTAATAAAGTCAAATTTTTGATAGGCGTGTGACTTCGATCCTCTCACTTGTTTTAAACTTAGTTGACTTTTTCTAATGTTTTACGCTTTTACTTTCTTTTTTTTCTATTTTGATTCCAACCTGTGTTGTATTACTACTCGTTTTCTTTCTTTTCTTTGCTGACTTTTCCTTTAATCTTTTTATACTTTTTTTTTCTCGTTAGTCCAAAATTAGGAAAAGTGAGAAGGCAAGGGGAATAAAAAAACATTTGCGTTAGCGTCAAAACATTGAGCCTTCATTTCAGTTCTCCAACTCAAAAGCAATAATACCCTCCTTCTTACTGGTTTGCCTTTTCGGTTACTATCGTATCTGAAGGTATATTCCTTCTCCTTTATTTTCCTTGAACCAATCCAAAGAACTCATAATTGGCTATGCACTCAATTGAAAAAAAAAAAATAACGTCCTTTTTTGCTTTAGGAATTATGGTTTTTAATTAATACAAATTTATGTTAAAAGTAACACGCACTCATAGCCATAAAATTTCGAACCCCTTACTGTAGGCACAAACATTTAGTTGTTGAAATTTTTTCTTACATCTCCAAGATAAAGGGCTTCAATTTCTACCACGAACGTGTTAATTTTTCATTTCCACTTTCCCAAGCTAATATGCGTCTTCAGTTATTTCTAATAAAATATATATTCACAAAATCTGAACAGCAAAACAAATGTAAAACTTTATCAGAAATAGTAAAACAAGAAATAAATCAAACTCACTAAATTCACAGTGTATCCTTAAGAAAATTATCCACCTCAAAATATCCAATGTTATGAAACGTATTCTTCCAGAATAAAATAATCTACTTCTACAGAATAGTGGTATCTCAAATTCTGTAGAACAATGAGTCATTCAACAAGAAGTAAATCCCACAAGATTTTTGAAGTAAGAAATGTAGAAGATCAGAAAATTTTCTACATACTGGAGAAAGAATCAGATACTTATAACTCAAAAGTACTGCTTCAGAAGAGAAGCAATGGTTCTGAAAAATTACAACTTTTTCAGGTAAAAAGTTGCATTATTTTGGACACCACCTATCATATGGTCATATGGGGATATCCGTCGCATTTATAAAATAGTGAATTTTTAAAGTTTCTATCTAGCGTATGCGGAGCATATATGACCAACATATGGCTATATGGATATGCGGGTAGTATACCTACCGCATTTTGAAGAGATGCTTCTCTTCAACTAAATTCATATGTGAGGGCATATATGGCTGCATATGGCTATATGCGGCCGCATATGCCTCCACATATGAAATCGAAAATTTGAAGAGAAACGTCTATTCAAAATAAGGCTGGG
>JBDJHY010000087.1:11374623-11389982 GCA_039654485.1 Withania somnifera
TTCAAGGAGGCGAAGCCATATCGGGCGAACCGACTCCCACTAGACAAGCCGTCTCAAAAATCAAGGCAAGTTGTCTCTTACTTTGGAGACGAGTCGTCTACTTCTAAGGGAGTCATCTCCTACGTAGCCCAAACTTCAAATTTTGAGTGCTGAAGGTAAGTCCAACCCCAAAGATTAAGTTTCCTTAGTCGCATTACATACATTCCTAACTAGTAACTAATTAGTATTTGATCATACCAAATGTCTACTAGTTATTTGAGTTCTTTGTACGATTTTGTTAGAGCTTTTCTTATTTATATAGTCGTTGCAACTTCTTGATTCAAGTCCGATTGTTCCTTAATACATTGTGTTTATAAGGATCCATTCTTCCACAAAACTTGAAAACCTTGAGTTGTTTGTGAAAAGCTAGTTTGTTATCAACTGTGGGGACGAAGCTAAAGAGGTAAGTCGAGCGACACATCCTAGTGAATGTAAGGCTTTTGCTACTAACTTGGTTTGCTAGTTTTGCAGGATACAATGTCAGAAAATCATTTGAAAACAATTCAAGAAGGGGAGAGCTCCGGACACACGATGGAATCTCTTGGCAAGCAATTGGTCCAAACATTTGGGGTCATAACAAGTATAAGTGTTAGGATAGATGTTTTGAAAGGTCACAAAAGTGGGGTCATAACAAGTTTTGGTGCAGAGTTCAATCCAGTTCAACCATCTATCGCCAAATTCCAGTTAATATGGTCAAAAGTCTTCTCGATATCCGATTTATACATTACCATGGGCTTCATACCCCTCAGCCTTGAATCAACACACTCACTTGCTATCAAGGTAGCATTCATAATTGTCTTGTGTGCTGATTAATTTATCTATCACCTTCTTCGATCTTGAAGCCAATACTTCCGCTATGATTTTGTACATTACAAAAATAAGCCTAATGGGTCTAAAGTACCTCAATTTAGTAGCTCACTTTCTTTGGAATCAATGCCACAAAGGTTGTGCTAAAACTCTTCCGGACAGACATTGGAAAACAATTTGGTCCGAGTGCTTGTCAACTGCACATAGACTGATTCCATCTAATATCTCCTCCTCTTCTTATTGTCTTTCCCGCCATACTTGTTCTTCTATGGAAATCCCAGGATTTCCTTGAATGATAAAAGACCAAATTTATAGTTCTTTGTAGAGTTCCTAATAGAAGCTCATTATGGAAGTTTTGATGCCCTCAGGATCAGTATGATCTTCCCTTTCTACCTTTAGAGTGCAAAAAATGGTGTTGAACCTCTTATGAGCGGTGGCCGCCCTGTGGAAATACTTGAATGTTTTTCTACCATCTTTTATCCATTGGACCCATGGGTTTTGTCTCCAAGCTATTCCATCATTTCTTGCCACCTCTTCAGACTCCATAGTCAGGTGTGCCTTATGCATTGTTCATCCTCTATCAATGCTTTTTCATCTTGGATAACTTCCAAGTAGTTAGCTTGAGCTAGGATCTGATTCCTTCCTTTCTCTCCAATTATTTTTGTTGTCCTTGCTCCATTCTTTAAGTATGTCCTTCGGAGGCTTAATTTAGAGGCAAGTTGAAAGTGTGGTTTCCCAGTCACAACGAAAAAAGACCACCAGTTCTGCACCTTGTCTTTGAATCCCTCCTCCCCAAGCCACCAATTTCAATTTGAAGTAGGACTTATTGAAATTCCAGTCCCCACATGTTAGCATAATGGGATTGTGATCAGATCCCAGTTACGGCGAGCAACTTTGATTAATTTGTGAGAAGCTTTCATCCCAGTGGGTCAAGTACAGGTAGGTATTTGTCTATCCTTGATGCACATCTATGGTTTCTGCCTCTTATCCAAGTATAAGATCTTCCAAATAAAGGAAGATCTAACAGCTCAGAATCATTTATGCATTCAGAGAAATTAATCATAGCTCTAGTGATTTTGTTGCACATCTATGGTTTCTGCCTCTTCTTCAAGTATAAGATCTTCCAAATAAAGGAAGATCTAACAGCTCAGAATCATTTATGCATTCAGAGAAATTAGTCAGCTCTAGGGATCCTGTTGCAATCGGTCATCTCCTAGGGAAACCTAGTAACATTGAAGTCACCATATACCACCCAAGGACCCTCACAAATCCATCTAATTGCTGATAATTCCACAACTCCCCTTTTTTTTCTCCTTCCACAGTCTGCATATCAGATCTTGGTTGATTCAAGAAAACCTACAAGTGATCATCAGATCCCCACAATCAATGAACACCCTGTTCCATACTCTCGTCCCATAAAACAATAATTTCCCCACTTCTTCCTGCCCATCTATTTATACATGGGTGTAGGAAATATTTTCTATGGTCCCACAAAGCCATCTCTACAAACACATAGATGTCTGCCCCCCATTGTTGCATCAATGATTTTATTTGTCTCCTTTTGTTGTCCATGTTCATCCCCCTCATATTCGATAATAAAGCTTTCACCTTCATGATTCCATAATGGTTGTGGTCTTCCCCCTACTTCTTGGGTTCACTTCTTGGCTCCCCATCCTTGTATTTTTATGTCAAAAAAACAAGTTCCTGACCTCTTTTGGTACCAGTTGATTGTTGTTGTTTGGTTCCTTTAATAGTGTCAAGGTCTCCAGTATCAAAAAACAAGTTCTCGACCTCTGTTGTTTGGTTCTTTTTCACATCCATTGAACAAAGCTCTGAATTCCTTGCTTAATTTGACAATATTGTTGTGAATCCCTAGTGTTTCTCTATCCTCGCCCTCACTGTTGCATTTGCTTGAGTCAAATTGAATTGGGATGGGCTCCTCATAGGCCACTAATAGAATATCAGGACTTTCCCCTGCTTTTTCCTTCTCTCCTATTCAGTTATCTAGGTTTCTGGATCAAAAATTCAATCAATTTTCTCATATGATATTATGCCAACTTTTGATGTTCACCTTCTTTGGTCCCATGTAAAATTCGATCTCCCGCGTTCAAAGATATTGGGTACTGTTGATGTACTCATCTTAATATTTTTAACAAAGGGCTCATGTGGGTAATTCTTTTTGGGCTTGCCTAGGTTCTCTTTAGTCTGAGGCCCAAAAATTAAGTTTTCAATTTTAATGGGCTTACTTCTGTATAAGGGTCACACGTGGTCGTGTGTAGTGCCTTTTCCCCTTTCACCTTTTTAGCTAATTTTAGGGTTAGCTTTGGCACATGAATTGCAGAGTTCCTGTTTGATCTTATCTCACATCCCTCATTCGTACTCCGACAGGTCAGGTTGTACTATACCTCGAAGAGGACGCCCTTTTCTCTCTTGTTGAACTGCTATCTCTTTTCTCCATTTTCTGATGGGACGCGGAGCCTCCAACACTATTGGGACTATAAATATCAAATCGACATAGGCTATGTGAATGCTTGCTTAAATCTTTTCCACCGGTCGTCTAACGCGAACTCTGACCCACCTCATATTGTTTTTCAGCTCGGTTACCTTCTTCGTTTCCAGACAACCACCACACCTTTTCCTACCTTCTTCAAGATGGAGTTTGACCGGAGGTGCAATGGTAGAAAGAAAGGTAGTCTATTTAGTCTGCTGGGATGAGATTTTGGAACTCCAATGGAAGAAGCCCACCGAGAAGGGGAGTAGTGAGGCCCAAAAGGGACATCACCACAGTTGGATTTCCTTGTAAATGTGTCTGAGAGGTTCTCTCTCCTCCAAATAGCTAGCATCAATAATAATACATTTGATCCTTTTTATCTTCCACTTTACTTTGATTACTTATTTGACCTAGTCAACTTTTTAAGGAAGATATACGTGTAGGTTCAAGTCGGGACGAATTCTTAGTAATCTCATTTTTAATTACCTGCACAATTCACACCACCACCACCAACCCCCCCCCCCCCCACACACACACCCAATTGTGTTTTCAGCAACAATGCTTACTTAATAGAGAAAACTATTGGAAGGACAAACTACAGTAGAGAATGCAAATATTGTGGCTGTCCAAACTGACATTTTCAGTACTGTACACATTACACAGCAGGAAAAAACTAAGGCTCAGTACTACAGCTTATGTTTGGCAAACAAAGGGTAGCTTTTTAAAGTTGTACCTGAAACATTGTTCTGGATATGCATCTACTCGCTTTTTGAACTTAAGGTAAACCCTGTCAGCATTCAACGCCCTATCGTACTCATAATCTTCCACCTCCCATGTTTCGTCTTGACTATCAGGATCATTTTCATGGTCCTTGATTGAAGATGAGATGTTTTTTGAACAGACAGAAGCATCCTTTTTGGAAAATTTCTCTTCTTCAGCATATATATAGAAGCAAGGAATCACTGTGACCATAGAAAAATGTAACACATAAAGCAAAAATAATCATTCAAGTGATAATTGCAGATCTCAGGTAAAGTCTAAACAAATGCTAAAAGCCTATGAAGACTTAAACTTTTGTAGGCTGTCCATTTCTCGTAACTCAATGACTTCTTTTAGAGAAAATGACAAATTAGTCCCTTATGTTTGGGGTTGGTTTAAAGTAGTCCTTTAAATATGCATCTGAGCCTTTTATCTCTGTACAATAAAACTTTTCTTAAGGCATGAAGTGAAAAATGAATGTGGACGCGTTCGTCCTGATGGTTTTCTTTCATTTAAATGACTCGCGTGCTTTCACAAGCCAATTTCGTCAAAAGAGCTCAATTTTAGTAAACATAAAGGACTAAAACCGCTCAGGTGTATATTTAAAGGATCATTTTTCAAGAATGACTCTCAAAATATCATTTTTAAACCAATCTCAAAATATGAGGGAATTATTTATTTCATTTTCTTTGTTTCTTTACAATACGTAACATGCATTGGCCCCTTGAACTGATTGATGTATCTCCCACAAAAGGAAGGCAACCAACAAATCACATATTTTGTTTTACGAATCCCACGTGCCATTTCTATATCAATAAATAGCATTTATTGATTCAGAGTGTGCTCTAAGGAGGAAAACAATTCCTATTTTCTCATATTCGTTTGTTCAAGAATTTTGAAAAATATTTTTCTTGGAAAAATAAGTTCCTTGAGAATAAAGAAAATGATTTTCTTAAAAAAAGAAGCGAAAAAAGTGGCAATGTTTCCTACCAAATCCCACACTCACCCCATCTTTTACACCACCACCCTCCACCCAATCCTCCAATTTTTTTCTTACCCCACCTCCTTGACCCCCCCAATCCACACAACACCAAATTTCTTTTACTTTTCCTACCCCACCCTCAACCCCACACGCTCCGACATACCACCCCGCCTATCCTTGTCCCTACCCTCACCTCCTACCCCCAACCGACGCTATCCCTCCCTCACCATATGAAATATCTATTACTCGATCCCTACCCATTCTCATTGTTTTGTGTCAAATATATACAAATGTTTTTTGAAAAATATTTTTTACTTGTCTACCAAACACAAGAAAATAAGTAAGAAACAACCTGTTTTTCTGGAAAATGGTTTCTTGAAAAATGTTTTCCATGAAAAACATTTTCCTCCATACCGAACACACCATTAATGTTCTATATAAAAGCGCTAAATTTATGCAGGGGGATTCATCGAGCCCAGTAAACAATTCGCAATCACCTAGTGTTTTTGTGTCGCGGGGATTCGAACACCAGTTCGCTCTCATCTTATATTATGCAAAGTTAAATAGGAACACTTCACATATATCGCCATGTAACTTATCAAATAGAACCATCTAAACAGGACTCTAGCAAAAGATTTTTCAAGTGCAGGTAATGTCGAGGAAAATAGAACGGAGATTACCTGGTAACTTTTTATCAATTACTCTGGATGCACGGACAGGGGATGAAGTTTTGGCAGTTAGTTTACAATCATGGTTTGGTTTCTTGGATTTAGAAGCCAGGCTTGCAGCTTCAGAAAGTGCTCTACCCAACTCAGCAAGGTCTATGTCATCATCATCTTCATCATCACCCTCTGCCAAGAAGTCAAATGACAATATATCCTTCTTCCGTTCTTTCTTTGAATCTGATGCAGAAGAAGCAGGCAAGGAGACAGCCCTATCAGACTGGCTCTTTAAACCTTCACTATTTACAGACTTTTGGATTCTAATAGCTCTCCAGCTGTCATTGGAATATAATAAATAGATCACAGAAGTTAAATCCAAATGATTACAAAGTTCCCAAGCATTTACAAAAAGAAAACTAGTTTGAAAACTAAGAAAAGACCTTACAGTAGTGCTCCCACATTCTGGCGTCAAACAGCCAAAAACATAGATTACACGCTCTTCAATTTTCCAATCTTTTTTTGAGATTGGGGCATAAACCTAGGGAAACAAATGCAAGGAGAAAAACATAGCATAATGTCTACAGCTTAAAATATCCAAGTAATCGAGTAATTCAGAGTTAGTCAAACGGTTTGGAGTGCAAACCTGTGCAAGAAGAGACAAGTCGCTTTTACAAGCACTGCAGTTGAATAAATCAACACTTGTTGAAGGAAGATGAATAGGCCAATCCTGTTCCAGAACAAAAAAAATTAGCATCATAATACCAAAGAGGCATCAAAGGGAAATGAACTATACCATATCCAAGAGGATTTTCTTACAGGAAGTCCACCGATTTTTGTTGTATAATGGTCAGCAGCTTCGTGCATATGACCTGCCCATGGTCCTGGCATGCCTAAAAACACTAACCCCATCTTGTTCTCTAATTCAAACAAAACAAGGTTAATGACAAATGCAGTTCAACGAGACTCTAATCTATATAATTATTAGTATATGCATCATAAATCATACAATAACAACAACATAGCCAATATATTCCCACAAAGAGGGGTCTGGGGAGGGTAGAGTGTACACAGTCCATACCACTACCTAAGAGTTAGGTAGAGAGGTTGTTTCCGGAAGACCCTCGGCTGAAGACATGCATCATAAATCATAATACACAAAAACACAAGCATATTAACAAAGTTCAGGTCTAAGATAACAGGAATCTTCTTGCAGAAAGAAAGGACATCAAACCAGAGGCAAACTATAATATGATACTTTTACTTAAAACTGTAGAGGATAATGAAGAACCATTACTTGCACTGACGGATCTATATAGCTTTAAGCTCAATCAAAACTAGTTACTAAACCTTATCATAAAACTTCTTGCAAGAACCAATCCTTTTATAAGAAAATGGATTAATTAGAGAAAATCAGCAAATCATGTGATGATAAAGCTAGTAAAATTAAAACTGTTATACAACTAAAAGAGCTCGTTAATAGACCTTATCATAATCCATGACTTGCAGTTGCAGTTGCAGACCTAACCAGTTTAGACATCAGGGAGAAAGTAACTTCCACAACCAACATTTGGTTACAACCAAGACGTTTCATGATGATTGGAACAAGCTTTCTCCCAAGAACTTACACAATTGCCTAACTACTAGACATAGTTATGTCATAATCTCTCACCAGCCCCAGCCTCCCCCCCCCCCGCCCCCAAAAAAGACCTAAAATGTTGACATTCGTCAAACTTTCCAAAAACCAATATTCCAAAACTAAAAATCTTCTCCGAAATCCATCTAATCACCTCAAAAATAGTGCCACCCATCCCAGCAAGTCACAAATGACATACAGAAACTACGGGAAAGGTCAGAATAGGAAAACCGGCTGAAAACACAAAACATCCATGAGGGTCATTACAATTGGTACAGACAGCCATAGTAAAACAAACTCCAATATACTTAAAACATAGTTTTGTTCCCTTCATATGAGAAATCATTATAGATATGCTACCGATTCATGGGCTTCTTTCTCCTTCGTCGTGGTTGCATAAAAATATCAATATATAATCAGAAAAGACAAACATTTGAATACATATATGCCTTCATGTTAAAATCAGTTCTTGATTGATGGAAAGTTTCACTTACTGAACAATTGGTGGAAAACCCTCAATTCGGATTTCACTTGTTTAACGAGATTCTTGCTGCTTTGCTTTTGCTTGATTGAAACGGCGCGGAAAACTGGAAGCAGTAGTAAAAAGGGTTCCAACGACGGCTTTTAGAGTTCTCAACATTTGTTGAAAGGGACTTCTAATTTGACCTTTTCTCTTTTCTTTATTTATTATAATAGTAAAGAGAGTGGTTGAAGTATTGAGAGAATTATTAATTTGAACCTCGATTTAAGATTAGATATTAAAATACTTTTGAATTTGTCTATTATTATTTTAAAATACTGCACTCTTGCTATTATTATAAGCGTGTTGAAACGTGTCGAACTTTGCTTCTACAAGGCCTGGTCGACTCTTAGTAGGAGTCTTCCTTTATCAGTGAACATATTTAATGATCTGGCATAAATGTGGTATATATGTGACATACACGTGGATATATAAAATAAAAAATATATATAACCTATCCGATCTTACCTGACACTATCCAATCCGACCCTACATATAAAAGACACCATATTCAAATAACCTACTCGGCTAACGTTAGAATTCTCTCGCACCCTATTTCTTTTCCCCACATAAAACCTTTTGAGTTTTCCTTTGTTTTTTATAAAAATCAAAAGATTTTATCGTAGTAGTTATTGATAATATTACTGGTAAGAATCTTTCTTTATTTTTATTTTTGATCTAGTCATTATCGTTGCTGATAAAGGTCCCGTTGATTAAGTTTTTAGAGTTATGATTTGAGCTTTGAGAGGACTTCGTAGCTATTGTTTTCTTCTCATTTCGTATCTAATTCAAAGGTTAGTGTCTCCTTTCAATTAGGATTTTATTGATTCGGCTCTTAGAATTTCTTATTAGATTTTTTAGAAATTCAATTTGTGTGTATTCATTTGATTTTTTTCATTTTTGTTACTCTAAATCTTGAAATGTTTATGTTTTCTGGTTATTGAAGAGTGGGTATGTTTTGTTTGTGATTTTTCTCATTAGGGTTTCATATTAGGTCTCCTTTATGATCTCGTATTAACTTGATTTTTTATTAACTCTTATTATTAAGTCTTCATTAGTGGTGTTGTAAATGATTTTATCTCTTCTTCTGAAGAAAATGGTGGTGATGTTGATCTTACTAATGATTATGAGAGTGATGTTCACGAAGAACTTAGAGTGGTGAAAGCATATCTAAGAGAATACAAGAAAAAAAAAGATAAGTCAACTCGTAAGAAAAAAAGTACATGATTTTATGTGAGGTTGGATTGGATGAAGGGTATGAATATATTGACAAAGAAAAAAGCAAATTTAAAGAATAAATTAGGAGGTTATGATGATGAACCATATTATGAATCTTCATATATAGACAATTTTGTTAGTGAATTTGAAGGTGAGATGTTAGTAATGATGATGAAAGAGGGGGCAGTTGAGGGCAAGAAGAAAGATTAATAGGATAGTATATGATCCCAGAATTGAGAAAGTTATGTGTCAAGTTGGTCAAGTGTTTGACAATGTAAAGATTTTAGAGAAGGTTTGACCAAATATGCATTAAAGAAATGCGTGCATCTAGAGAAGGTGAAGAATGATACAAAAAAGAGTTAGGGAAAAATACAAAGAAAGTTGTCCATGGATGTAATACGTTAGCAAGAAAGGTAAAAGTACAAACTTCACAGCCAAAACACACAATCCTTGATGCAAATGTCACATGACCAACATCAACTACTTGTACAATTGTAAGTTTCTGTCCAAGCATTATAAAGGTAGGATCATTTCTCAACCTACAATTAAAGGGTAAAAAGTACAAGATTTGGTAAGAAAAGATACCTTTATGTTGGAAAGATAATATGTATGAAAAAAAGAAAGATGGTGTTAACAGAAAAAATGGGAGATCATGTTGCTGAGTTTTCTAGGCTATTTGGTTATAGAGACGTGCTGTTACAAACTAATCCTGACAACACATGTGTTGTTAAGGTGATTGGTAGTGATGATGGTAATAAAAAGTTCCACCTTTTCTATATTTGTTTTGCTGTTGTGAATTTAGGGTTTATGGATGGTTGTGGGAGATGTATAGACTTTAATGGTTGCTTTCTTAAAGCGATATATAAAGGACGGTTACTTTTAGAAGTTGCTAAAGATGAAATTAACCAAAATTTTCCAATAGCATAAGTTGTTACTGGGTAGAAAAAAAAAAGGCATGGAGATGATTTTTGAGAATCTTGAAACAAGACCTACAACTTGGGGATGGAGATCATCTTACCATCATAGGTGACATGCAAAAGGTGTTATTAGTTTTGCTTCTAATTTTTTTTGTTTTGCTTTGCTTATAACCATTTACTTCTAATTATTTTGTTCTTTTATAGATAATGGGTTTAGTTGCTACAAGTGAAGAAGTATTTTCGACTTCTGAGCATAGAATGTGTGCTAGACACATCCTGTCAAACTGTCAAAGAAATAGAGATTTATTGAAAAGATGAAGAAGTTCTGGAAGTGTGTTAGGTCAATTTTTGAGGAAGAATTGAAACTTAGGCTAAATGAGTTAAGTAAGTTGAATAACAAGATTGTTGAGAGGATGATCTCATACAATATTGAATGGTGGTCCAAGGTTTACTTAAAAAAAATTGTCAAATATGATTGTGTTTACAATAATATGTCAAAAAAATTTAATGCATGGATACTATCAGCTAGACACAAGACAACTGTGTTAATGCTAGAGAAAATTAGAATCAAAATGATGAATAAAATAGCTAAGATGAGGGCTTTTATTGAAACTTGGGTAGATGAAATATCCGTAATGACATTGAAAGTATTTAATGCAAATGTGAAGAGGTCATCAGACTGCACACTTAACTGGAACGATTGACATTAATTTTGAAGTGAAAGAAGGTAGAAGTACTCATATTATGCATCTAGAAAAATAGTATTGCAGTTGCAGGTCATGGTAACTAAAAGAAATTCTAGGTGCACATGCCATAACATCAATGCACCATCAAAAAATTAATCTAGCGAGAGAATTATGCACGGGTACAGATTAAAGACCTATTTGAGAGCTTATTTTTACTTTTTTCAACATGTACCAAATTGGTAATATGGCCAGATAGTTCAAACACAAATATAGAGCATCATATAGTTAGAAAAATACTTGGCCAAGCCACAAAAAGAATAAAAGAAAAGTGTAATGACCATCCAGGTCATTCTTTATTTACTGTATATTTGGGTCGTTTTACCCTTTTCATAGTTGCACCATGATAACTACGCTGGTTTTGAGGTTGGTTCAGAAGCAGAACGAATCTTGAGTAAGTTTTTAAAAATTTTGAGTTTTAAAGCTTTAAAGTAAGAAACATAGAACTCTAGGATCATTTGGAGCTTGGGACCTCAAAACAAAAAAACAAATTAATTTCATCAACTCTGAAATGTTGATTTTGATCTAATGGGACCTTTTTCCCACTTTAACACATTCATGGTGATTTTGGGTGGTCTGGCATGATAAATTTAGAATTTAAGAAAAATGGTTGACTCTGGTCAATATTTAAATTTAGAGTACCTGGACTGAAAATCTGATGATTCCATTAATTCAAGAGGTGATTTATGGTCTAGAATGAGGCCTTTTATATTTTTTGTAAGCCACGGGGATATTTTAGTGTTTTTAATTAAAAATAGACCCTTAGTGGATATCGGGTTAAGGAAACCTTGTTTGCGAGTTTTGATGATTCTGTTGAGTCTGAAATATCGAATTTAGTATGTTTGCATATATGATTTATTTCACGAAATTCCAAATGAACCCCGGGAGTCTATTTCAAACCTTGTCTTTGCCTTGTGAATTACTGTCAAAACAAAAACTGGTGCTGTCACCAACATACCCTCGCGGTCATAAAGGAGGGTCGCGATCGCCGGTGTGGGGGTTGACTAAGGGTCACATTTATGGGATGCACGCTATGTTTGTGAAGGCTAACGGGCATCAGGGTCGTAATCGCGTAGGATAATCCACAATTGCGATGGGTTTTATTTTTTAGGCTTCCACGATCGTGCCCATGTGTCACATATGCGATGAACAGTGCACCTAAGCAGTGGAGTTTATATAACCATATTGTTTTAGTGTTTTTCAAACATGAGGCGGTTTTCACTAATTTTGGCAAGACTAAAGAAGAGGATTTCAATACTTAAACCTCGAGTAATGTTTCTAAACATGATTTTATTAATTTTTATTAACTAATTCATGATTTTAACCTTATATTATGAAGGTTTTCAAGCTAAAATGAGGATTTTTACATGAACTCGGAGATGGATAATTTATGATTTTGAACCTTGAAATGAATTGGGTTTTCAATGAAACTTGATATTTGGAGCCTCCAGTGTTGGGTAACATCTTTTGGTAACAAAATTTTGGTTTTGACCTTGAGGGCCCAGTGTGAGTTTTTTTAGTAAACTTTGAATACTTAAATTGTAGGTGTTGATTATTGTATATTCTTGTACTCTTTGTGTTGGTAACTAGATTGCGCTCATTTGGAGGCTCTAAGGAAGGGCAAGGCTCATGAGTGAGATATTTCTTTATTTTTAAGGCAAGTTGAGGTCCATTGGTCTCTTTATAAAGCGTTAGTGATTGCTTGCTTGATTATGTGTAATTGGAAAAGATGATTACATTGGGGTCGTTGGGATTACGTATATCAGGTCTAAGATGAGGGAATTATTTAATTATGTAATTTCGTGATTCATGACTTTGTTCCATCTCTTATATTTTTTGAAATACCTTGATTTGGTTTGAACATATTAGGTGAAAGCTAAAATGAAAAATTATCCTATGATAACTCAATTATTTAAAATATATCATTCTATGAAGCCTTGTAGAGGCTAGATTAATAAGGTTGACTTGATGATTATTACCTACGTAATAGAAAGATTTCTTTGTGATTTTTTATAATCGAGCATCATACTTCCATAATTACTCGATTATGTGCAAATTATTAATATTTGTGTATGAAAGTGACTAGACCACATTATTAGGAAAACAAAGTGATATTGGAAAACCGACTGTGTCGGTCTCATAAATAGGCATATTTATTGAGGTAACATACTGATTGAAATCCTGTCCATGATGGTCTTAGCAGCAGGCTTATTATTGAGGTACATATTGATTGAAATCTTGACTGTGATGGTCTCTTCAGCAGACATATTATTGAAGTAACAAAAGTACTTAAACATGACTATGATAGCCTTGGTAGCAAGTGTGCATGTACCTTCTGAGTCCTCTATGGGTCCCGGTTGAGACGGTATCGATAGTGGGTGTGTCCATATAGGGTAGATATGTATCACAACTATTTGTGAATTAAATTTACATTGATTTGCTTCTTATTTGGATTGTTTCCCACTCGATGACTTATACTTACTTGAGAATTGGTGTTGTCTTGAGATTACTTGGTATTTGAATCATAAATTGAACTTGTTGTTGCTACTTGATGATAACCGAGATTATCAATGATACATGACTACGAATTGAGATTTCCATTGATACTTGATTGGGTATAATCGTGATAACCATTCTGAGGTGATTACTGATGTGGTAGAGCTAATGAATAATCATACCATGTGAGGGTTACTTCTATTTTGATATATCTTAATTTGTGTTATTGGCTAGGACATTGTGTATAAATTGTTTTTAAGTTGCAGTATATGAGGATGGTTGGATGTAGGAGTAGTTACTAGTTATTTATATTCAGACCAGCCGAGGACGCTGCTGAGTACCGTTGTTTTTGTACTCACTCTTGATTTTTCTGCACTTTTGTGTAGGTGCTATAGTGGATCAAACTTGAGCTCTTCTTCTTATTTCTAACAGCACACTCTGGTACATCTAGAGGCAGTTGCCACTAGTTCTCAGTCTCTGGTGTCTCATTTTTATTATATTAATGTCTTTTCCTTTCTTGAAAGACATGTTAAGACTTTAGACCAGACCTTGTATTAATTATTACTTAGTGGCTTTTTACAGCTACCTAGTTTTGGGTGTAATAAATGACTTCTATTTATTCACTTATGTATTACTTTTTACATTTATTTTGGCATTTCTTTAAGTTATTTGTGAGTTAGGCTGACCCACAAGGAAGGTAAGGTAGCTACCATCATGCCTGAATTTTAGGGCGTGGCAGTTAGTATCAGACCCCTAGGTTCATAGGTCCCACTGTACACAAGCCAAGTTTTGTAGAGTCCCATAGATCAGTGTAGAGACGTCTGTTAATTATACTCTAGAGGTTATGAAACTTAGGAAAACATCTCTTTATTATTTCATTACTATCTAGATGGTTGATTTGCGTGTGCTGAGTCCCTTAGTGTTTGGTTCTACAAATGGAAAAACCAGAACCGAAGTGGACAGTTAACGACCCTAAAATTATTTCCATATCTTTTACAATTTTTTTGTATTTAGAGCATCCTTGCAATTGCCTCAAGTTAGTTGAGACTTCTTGGGATCGATAGGCTGGGTCCTCGACGGTAATCGTAGTGTAATTTCCTTATAAGTTTTGATCTTTCAGGGCTTGCTTAGTTCATATGACCCCAATTGCTATTTTTTTATTTCTTTGAGTCCGGAGTATTGTTACCTAAAGATTTCATACATGGGTCAACAGAGTCGGACCCCGATTTACTCTATACTCGGTGAAGTATGTTTTGGGATTTTCATCCTGACTTTTAGCGCAATCACACTAGAGGAGCGCAATCGAGCTAAGCCCTTTTGCACGATCACTCTTAGGGATCGTAAATGCGGAGACCTACTAGGACCGCCTTCATTACGATTGCACCCCGCTGATAGCCAGTGCTTATAAAAGTAGTCCTGCACCTTTTTTGCTCATTTCTCTTCAGTCTAAGAAGAAAAGCTCCCTCCACAGGCCTAAATTTGATCCTTAGGTGTAGTATATTGATGTTTTGATCCGTAGAAACATAATTCTGTGCTTCTACGTCTGATTCTACTAGGCAATCTATTATTTTATTTTAGTATTTTGTTTTCTATTGAATATAAAACTTTCGTGGCTTATTCTTTCGATTCTACCGTTGAACTTAGTCCTATTTTATGTTGTACAATGTATGAGCCGTGCTCTACGCGTTGAGATAAATATTTTGTACTTTTGAGCTATTAGGGTTTATGGACTTGATCTTAGCCAGGACTTTGACCCCGCTATTTATATAGCAATATGAGTCTTATTTTACTTGTATTGACATGCTGGTTATGATTTTGATAGACTTGCATAGTTTTGAGATTCATATGTGATTCTAGATATGTGCGACATATTTTTCAAGGATATCACCAAAATCTAGGTAGGCTACGGTCTACTTTTTATAGATTGAGTGTTTGTATAGTATATATATGGTAAAGCTCCATCTTGGGGCCGAAATATGTATGCCTATTTATCCATCCCTTTGGCCTATTTAGATGAATTATGGCTTAACCACTTATCCTGGGGATATATTTTCTTGTTCGTGTGTTTCACGCCAACTCTGGACTGCATTAT
>JBDJHY010000087.1:11394880-11405077 GCA_039654485.1 Withania somnifera
GTAGGTGCCATCATGACTCCGAGAAATCGGGTAGTGACAGAAGGTAGTACTTGACATTCCATAAAGCTAAACTAGCAACAACAGATACTGCCTGTATTGAAGCCAAGTCATGTTTCCAGCTAACACAATTTACAGAACAAGTTAATAGATGAAAATGGTAGTTTGGGAAAGGGTTATGAACATATGGCTTTAAATTTGGGAAAGAAATAATAAACAAAGCAGTTATTGCAGTCAAAGGATACAGCTAAATGACCAAGAAAAAACACAAAAACAGATAAACAAGAAACTTATACTTTTCTCACCAATGTGCAGAGAAGATCTGTTTATATCTTCTTACCTTCTCACCGCCACTCAAAAAGGAAACTTTCCTATCAAGCATGTCAGCTTTAAAATTACAACGCCCAAGGAGTCCTTTTATATCATCTAGTCTCCAATCCTCAGCAGCTTCTGCCACAGTCTCAAGGACAGTTTTTTCCGAATCAAGTGCCTCAGCCTTAATCAAAAGAAAAAACAACACAGATCAAAACAATCTTGGTCATGCTATAACAGGGACAACGGGATAAAAACAGCCACCGGAGATTAAAAAGAAAACCCGAAAGACTGACACACCTGATTCTGCTCAAAGTAATTGGGTAATACATTGTGCTCCCCAAGCACAACTTCACCTTGTGTTGGATTCAGTAAACCCATAATCAGTTTAAGAAAGGTGCTTTTTCCACACCCATTAGGACCAATAATGGCAATTTTCTCTCCTCTCTCAATTGTCAAATTTGCATTCTTGAAAAGAACCTGCCAGTAAAACAGGCATGTAAGATAAAAGACAACCCAGAAATATAAGAAGTGATGGTACTAGTTGTCGTCAACATATCCATGAAACAAGAAGCAAATTGAAATCTCAGAGTCAATGCTTTTTGTTTGACCTTATCCTCGAAAGAAAATCCCAGATTTTTAACATTCACAACTGTTCTCCCACTCCTTTCACGTTCAGGGAACCTAATCTTCATTTGTTTCCTAATGAATGGCTTGTCAACTTGTTCCTGGTCCTGAAGTTTCTCCAGCTTCTGTTATCACCCAAAGAACAAGAAGGCTAAAATCAGTATCCCAGACTCTGAAAGAAAAAGTACAACATAGTTCAATAATATGGATATGACAAAAGTTATCCATAACAAGCAGAATACCAAAACAATCAGGTGTGCACCTCCTTTTCTAAAATCGCACTAGCTTAATTTACAGAATAACAGTCCCCAACAAGGATCTTGTTCATTTCAGAACAACTAACACAATAAAAGAAGCAGAGTGATGGCATTTTCCATGCTGCCGCAATGCAAACATACCTTGACACAAAGACAGAGATATGTCCTTTATGCACCAATGGGCTTTTCATCAGCTATCAAGTAGGATTTGCTCAAGTTATCAGAGCAATGTCATTCAGCGCAAGAACAACGTTTTTCTCCCCACGGGAAAAAAATGACGTACTCATATGCAAGAATCAACATACAGCAGTTACAGTTCAATAACAGAACGAGACGCATCTTTATTTACCTTTTCAGCAGTAGATGCACGACCTGAGTTTGCTCCTGCACTTAACCTACTTATCAAATCTCTGGTTTGCTCAATTTCCTTCTGTTGTTTTTCCCATGCAGCATTCTGTGTTTCAATCCATTCAGCCCTTGAAATAATATAATCCGAGTAATTTCCTTCATATGTCCTAGACACTCCCATATCAGTCTCCACAATTTTTGTGCACAACTGGTCAAGGAAAGCTCGGTCATGAGATATAATGACCATCGGAACTTCTTGCTTACTAAGATAACCCTCAAGCCACTCAATCGTGTCAAGGTCAAGATGATTGGTTGGTTCATCCAGTAGTAACAAATCTGGGTCCTGAAAAAAAATCAAACACGTTATTCCCCAAGCAAAAACAATAACTACGCATAATATATACCAAGTCAGACCAATCAACCAAAGATATACCACGGGATAAGTGGACTCAAGTGCTTTGAAGAGCAAATGTGCACTATGTAATCAAGTTGAAAGTTGAAGATATAAATATCCTTGATTCGTCAAGCGTATTAGGTTCTGCAGTAGCTACCAAAACACCCCCCTTCTTAGGAAGCAAGTTACTCGAGATCTACAATTGATCATTCCGCAAACCTTATTCTTTGCTTATAGACACTAACATGATCTTTGATTCATTAATCCCAATCAAAGGCAGATATAAAGGAGAAAAAAGAGAGTACTAAGTTGAAATAGATTCTAATTCCTTTGGGTATTAACTTTTTCTTTTTTGATAACTGTGGTGTCGATGCCACCTTTTGCGCACCTCGACTAAATTTATGGGATTCCGACCACCTCCCAAAAGCAACAAGTACCAGATAATTCTGTCCACCAAGGGTAGAACAGACGGAACGAATCATCTAGTGTTTTTGTCCTTAGGCCTCATGATTCTTAAACCCACTTTATAAATCACTAGGCCACACTCTTGATTGGCCTTTGGGTATCAACCATACCTTTAACAACCAAATGCATCATTCTGCCTTTTCGTAGAATAGGTACCATCAGATAATATTATATCAATTTTATGAATTATGTACATAATACCTAGTTAAATGGAATGACCATAGGTTCTCGTGCACCGTAATTTTTTCACTGAATTCATCCTTGATCTCAATATACTATCACAAACCGAAGGAAAGGAGCAAAGTGCCCGACGAATTGGCTTTCCATTCTGAATTTAGACCGGACCAGACTCTTCTTTGTTTGAGCGGGAACCTTGGGCTGGATTGAATCTTTCGCGGTAGAAATGCACTCTTCCCCCAACTTTCCAACATAGGGGGCTAGCTGCCCCTCACTCCACTCATTTTTGAACTTCTAATCAGACCTGGATGAACTTGGAACAACATAGATCGATTGAAGCATAATGATCATCCGTCTGTAATGCATTTTATATCCCCTCCTTGTGCCGCTGCAAGGCTGGCTAATCGTATGCAGCAAGCTCGAAAGGAGACTAAGGGCAACCAACTCATTAACTTTCTAGGTGATCTCGTAGTTCCTACGGAGTGGAGATGATGGGGTCGGTCCATGAATTTTCCTTCAAAGGGTTGAAGGGAGATAGTGCATCAACCTGTTCGCAAGGGTCAACTTGATCCGGCGCACAACACATAGCTGGAAGTCAAAGAGCCCATACTACCTGCCTAACCCTTCACTCCGAGGGACCGTAGACCACGAGTAGGAAGGGCCTTACGCTAGTGCCAGTGGGGTACATAAACGAGGACAGAAAATTTCTCTCGATCACTCTCTAACAGAAAGTCATTTTCCCTTTGCATGTTAAAAGGAGATTAAAGCCAAAATAAAGCATTGCAATTCCAAGAGACACATGCAAAAAACATAAAGTCGGGAAATATTCCATATGAATCACTTGCGCAACAGCATTAATCACATATAAAGCAAGCAAAAGAATTAGGAAAAATATATTAAATCTGATACCTGCAGTAAGATCTTGCCCAAAGACATCCTCATTTGCCAACCACCACTAAATGATGCCACAAGCCTATCTGCATCCTCAGGAGAAAATCCTAATTCAGGCATCATCTTATTAATTTTCACATCCACCACATCCAAATCCACAGCTTGTGCTCTCCTCTGCAACAAATCAAACTCATCCAACAACCTCCCCATCAACTCCAAATCATCAACAGATTTTTCAATAGCCTTCTGAACTTTCTCAAGTCTCTCAGCAACCTCCATTTCCTCCTTAAATGCACTCATAAACTCCTCCTTTACAGTTCTTGTTGACTCAACCTCAAATTCTTGGCTTAAAAATGCAATTTTCATACTGTTTTTTGCCTTAATCACATTACCAGAATCTGGTTCTTCTAAACCAGATATAATCCTCAGTTGAGTTGTTTTCCCTGCACCATTTACTCCTACTAAACCTACTTTTTCACCTTTTTTCACTTCCCAACTCACATCTTTCAACACTGTAACACCTTTATAACTCTTGCTAACATTTTCTAGTCCAACACCAGATGATATACTTGAAGCCCCACTACTTGATTGCTTGTTATCCTTTTTGGGATAATCAAATTCCGCATTAGAATTACTTGAAAACAATGACTCTATATCTTCGTTTACCTCTGTTTCAGCAGTTTCAACAGCTACAGCTTGTAATTTTGATGAAATTATAGGGATTTTTCTTCTATTTGTAGTGGTTTTGACAGAGGGAACTGGGAGAATAACACTATGAGGGCGAAGAAGATTGGATCTACCAGTGAGGAAAGTGGAATGGAGGTCAATTACTTGGAGCTTTGTAGCAAGGTCCATTGTAAGGAAAATTCAAGAAAATTTTGGGGGTGAATTTGGAAAAAGAACAACTTTTGGTTGTTTATGGAGAACTGGGATAAAGGTGGTTTAGTGGGTGAATGAGATTTCTCTTCTGTACAGAGTGTGGAGATAATGCGGGAAGAGAGACGCTTCACTGTGAAGAACCAAACCACCTTTTGTTCTTATCAGCCCATGAAGATGAAGAAGAGGAAGAATAATGAGCTTGCGGAGAGATATTTATAAGAAAAAATTAACAATTTTTTTTTGTTATATACAAAACTAAATAAATTTTAAAGAGAGAAAGTTTCTAAAAAGAGAAACTGAGAGGATTTTTTTTTTTAAATGGAAAAGTGTAAAATTGCTAATTATATATAGGTATTTATAGATCAAGTTTGATCTTTATACTTGACAATTTTAGTCACTATTTAACCTTTTGCTAAGTCACATTGCTACACATAATCTTAGTCATTATTTATGATTTTCACATGGTAATGACAACATGACTCATTATTAGAATAAGTCACGTGGCAAATTTAACTCTTTACAACACTCCTTTTGGGATAGTTATGTGAAAGAAAATCTATGTATGGTTATCCATAATATGCATTGTTTGTTGTCTCATTAAAAACCTTACTAGAAAAAATCCAGTGGGATAAAAACCTTGGTTAAGGAAAAAAAAGTACAACGTGTATTCTTACTCCCCCTAATGAAGACTACGATTCAAGCGATTAAGTCTTCGCATCCTAATCTTATGCACCATCATCTCCAGAGTTGAAGTTGGTAAAGACTTGGTGAATATATCTGTTGGATTATCTCTTGAATGGATTTGCTGCACATCAATGTCACAATTCTTTTGCAGATCATGTGTGAAGAACAATTTCGATGATATGTGTTCCATTCTGCCTCCCTTAGTGAAGTCTTCTTTCAATTGAGTTATGAACTCGAAATTGTCTTTATACAGGACTGTTGGGACCTTGACATCACTCTTCAGGCCGCATCTTTCCTTGATATAATGTATCACCGATCTCAACCACACATATTCTCTACTTGTTTCATGAATTGAAATTATTTCGATATGATTCGAAGAAGTAGCAATGACAGACTCCTGTGTAGATCGTCATGATATAGTAGTTCCTCCAAATATGAATACAAAGCGTGTCTGAGATCGAGATTTATACGGGTCTGATAAATAACCTGCATCTGCATAATCAATAATATCTACACAATATTGCAAAACAGACCCATAACAATAGTCCCCTTTAGATATCTCATTATATGCTTTCGTTTTAATGTCTTCGCGTAGGGAAAGAACTATATCTTGCTAGCAAATTAACAGAAAATGCTATATCAGCCCTTGTTGCCTTAGCAAGGTACATAAGTGCACCAATTACACTGGGATATGGTACTTCAGGACCAAGGAATTCCTCATTTTCTTCTTGAGGTTGGAACAGATCTTTATTCACATCAAGTGATCGAACAACCATTGGATTACTTAATAAATGTGCTATGTCCATGTAAAACCATTTTAAAAGTTTCTCAGTATAAGTATATTGATGGATGAAGATGTTGTTTGCTAAAGTGTTCAATTTGCAAACCAAGACAAACTTTCGTCTTTCTGAGATCCTTTATCTCAAACTCTTTTTTTAAATACTCAATCGACTTTTAAACCTCTTCTGGAGTTCCGATGAGATTTATATCATCAACATAGACGGTTAGTATGACAAACCCTAATGTCGTTTTCTTAATAAAACTACAAGGACAAATGACATTATTTATATAAATTTTATTTATCAAGTACTCACTGAGGTGATTACCACATAGGCCCTTATAGTTTTAAATCATACAATGATCATTGTAATATGTTCGAGTACATACTCCGAGACCTTGAACGATATATTTCAGGAAATTTAAATTCTTCTCGAATTTTCATGTAAATTTTATTACCAAGTGATCCATAAAGATATGCTATAACCACATCTATGAGATGTATCTCAAGATTCTTATTTACAGCTAAACTAATAAGTTATGAGACGTTATTGCATCCATAACCGGTGAATATGTTTCTTCATAGTCGACACTGAGTCTTTCAGAGAAGCCTCGTGCTACAAGGTGTGCCTTGTATCTTACAATCTCATTTCTCTCATTTCTTTTTCGTACAAAGACCCATTTACAAACAGATGGTCTTACACCATCGGTGGTCTGGACTATAGGTCCAAAGACCTCACTTTTAGCATGTGAGTTCAATTTTGAACTGAATTGACTCTTGCTATTTTGTCCAATCACATCTTTGCTGATATTCCTCGACTGTTTAAGGTTAGAGATCCTCACTACATTACATAATATTAAGTGTAATATTATATACAAAAAAATTATCCACTATAATTTTTTATCGATATAAATTTATTCAATCACTAATAGAACTTATTGAAAGTTCTTCATTTACTTGTATAATGACCCGTTTGGTCATTTTCTTACTTTCTGCCTGTTTTTGTATTTAAAGCCGTCTGGTAATTGCCCCGAGTCATTTGTGACTTGCTTGGACCGGTAGTTCGATGCCCTGGTAGCTCATTTGTCCCTCCTCTTAGTTTTTTCGTTTTGAAGTTTCAATTTTGAAACTGTGGAACTTGAGAGTGAATTCTTAGTAAATGTGCTCAAAATCAAATTCTGATAGTTCGATTAGCTCTGGAATGCTGACTTAGGTCTAGAAGGACCCTAAGTTCATATCCCAGGATTTTCATTTTGAGTTTGAACTGTTTTGTAGAAATTTAGTTCAACCAAAGTTCATTTTGGAGCCTGGTGTTCTTTTGGTGATCGGAGTATTGGATCGAAATTACGAAAATTTCATCAGCTCCGGAATGTTTATTTTCAGCTAGCAGGGTTGTTATTTATCTTCTCGAGGTTTCTGGTCTCGTTTTGGGATCATTCATAGGAAGTTCGAAAATAGCCTTTTTTGGTTGATTTTGGTTGAAGGGTTTTTTTCATGCAAACGACCTTCGATGGTCATTTTACAGATTCTTTTAGTTTTAAAATATCATTTCTATGATGTGTGTATTTTTAATTTATTGAAATATCCATGCCTGATTTCATTCCGAGCGCCCAATGAGAGCTTTTGAATGTTGCAGAAAAATAGTTGGGTTGCTGTCAAATTGCAGGCACAGTTCCTTTTTTGTGATCTCATGTCTTTTGATCGCGATTGTGTAGGGAGAGTTTCTTCTTTAGTGTTATCGCATGTATTTTGGTCGCGATCATATAGTTTTGGGGTTTTATTCAGCGCGATCGTGTAGAGCGAGTTCCTTGATTCAACGCAACAACGGTGGTTTTGGTCGCGATCGCGCACTTCTGATATATTATACATCGCGATCGTGGTATATGGTTTTGCAATTGCGATGTATTAGACCCTGCCATGTCACAATCGCGTGGCACTTGGATGCGATCATAATGAAAGCGTTCAGTGTCTATAAAAACCAGGTTCCAAATCTTTATTTTATTTCCTTCTCATTTGTTCCTCCATAACTGCGACCTTGGAGGTTGTTTTTTGGTATTGTGAGCTGGGAGGAATGGTTGGAGCTGCGTTAGAGGTGGTGTAACCTCGTTGTGCAAGTTTCCTTCGGGTAATTTTTATTTTTTTTTGTCCTTTTTAGTCTTTGTGTTAAAACTTTAATTTTCCTTGTTTATGAACTTGATTTCTCCCTCGTTCCTTTGTCGATTTGATCTTAATTTTGCACTTCGAGCTCGCTGTGTTGGGTTCTATGCGCTGGTACCTTTAATTTATTTTTTCGGACGATGAGGCCCACATGCTCATTTTTAGTTCCGGTTCCAATCCGAGTTTCTTTATGAAATATAGGTATCACTCTTCCCTTTTTAACTCTTGTATCCTTAATTTGCTAGTTTTGAGCAGTATTCGGTGATTCTGAAGCTATTCGGGCTATGCGCGTAACTTTTCAAAGCTTTTCATCGGTGTTGAGGTAGGCTAGGTTTTCCTTATTTCCTAGACTGGGTTCATATTAAATGCTAGTTGGTTCTAGCTAGTTGGTGGGCTGGATAAGTAGTTGGTATGCCCTACTTCCTTGTTCTTTGCGCTTGCTCAAGTAGACTATGTTTAGTGTGTCCGACCTGTCCAGAGCGGCTGTGTGGCTGTGACATTGGTGCAGAGTTAATTGATAGTTGATAGAGTGAGACGTGTGCTTAGCTTGTGGCTTCTGGTCTTTCTAGACCTCGAACGCATTTTCTATTTGCTTTGGTTGATCCACGGTCATGCATTTTACATGATGAGTTCTGGTGATTGAGCACAGGTGTGTCTGGAGGCTATGGTAATTTCACATTCACAGATAACTAATTAAAATGGGAAAGTTTTCTCTGCTTGATAATTAATAAAAACGAAGATTTTCTTACTTATATGTATGCAGGACCACCCTGTGGTGTGGCGCTATTTTCAAACATAATGGAAAAGAGTTTTTAAACTATCACAGATGATATATTATTACTCAGAGTGGTACTTTTGGCACTAATAGAGAGGAGTCCCCCGATTTTGTCACTAATGGGGTGGTGTCCCCGGTATTGGCACTAATGAGGTAGAGATCCTCAGTATTAGATATGTTATTGTCCTGGCCTTGCCGCGTGGAGACCACAGACCGATATCGATTGTTCAGATTTACTTTCTAGCACCTCCATTTATTCATTTTCACGTTTTTGTGCTTGTGGGGCTTAAGGGGGGGGGGCTTATGGAGAGTTTGTTTGTATTGTATATATCTAGTGGTGGGATGGGGCATCATTGAATTTTATCTGTTTACTGCTTTCCTTTCTGCTTATGTTCCTGCTTGCCCTTATTCTTACTCGTTCTATATATCGAATGAGTTGAGCTGGATATCAAGTACGCTTCTGTGGGCTTGTGCCCTATGTTAGTTATTCTTAGTTGATTTTCGTATTGCTATGCCTTATCTTTATGTACTGTTTTTACTTATTTTCTTCTGACCTGTTTTACTTACTGGCTGTTCTTACTTGTATTTGATTGAGCCCGGTCGGCTGATAATGCCTACTGGGTACTATGTGTTATTGGTACTTATGCTACACTTTTGTAACATTTCCGTGGTGCAGATACAAGCGCGGGTCATCGTAGGGGGAGATATCATGCTGAGTAAAAATGCAGGTTGACTTCAGAGGTTAAGGTAAGCTCCAGTGTTCGAGATGGGCCTGTTCTCCAGCTATGTTGGGTTTCTGTCCTATTCAAGACAGATCGATTTCGTACTTACCTCCTGCTGAAGCAGTTGTATATATTATCTTTTGATAACTTTGATGTAGTTAGCTTCATTTTGTCATGGTTATCAATCCTGGAAGGTGTTGAAATATGTTTTGTTGTTATATAAATATATTTCTTCATCCTACTCCTTATTGTTTTATTTCTTCTGGTTATTTATTGTTGTCTTATTTCCTTGTTGCTCTGGTCGAGGAATTGGGCTTTTCTACTCGAGGGGAGGGGAGGAAGGTATACGTCATCACTATATGAGTTTTGGGTCGTTACTACTTGATTATCAAGTTTATTGATTTCTACGGGAACATTACAGTTAATCAGACCTTGAACCTCTTCGTGAGATTCATTTGCAGTATTATTTTAATCATCTTTGGTGCTTCTTTTCCTAGGATATTTATCTTTTGAACCCAATATTCTACCCACTTTAAGAGTTTTTGGGACTCAAAAGCTATGACACTAGTGGATGGTCCTTTTGGGATATCGATTCGAATAGGCACATTCGTTGCAGGGACATGTGACTTCGTTATTTTTTAAATCAGTAAATACATCTGGTATTTGATTTGCTATTCTTTGTAATTGGATGATCTTCTGGACCTCTTGCTCACATATTTGGTGACAAGCAACAC
>JBDJHY010000087.1:11430857-11447896 GCA_039654485.1 Withania somnifera
AAAATAATCAGAGCAAGTGAAATATCTTCAAATTGATAGTGGATTTACCTAGTTAATTTTATACATGTAAAAATTTCAGAGAAGAATGAGCATAAAAAACTAGATACAAAATCAGAGATGAATGGGTGTGCGAAACTAGATACTCATTCTATCTCAGGTTACTACATCTATGACTAACGAAAGCTAATGCAGAAATTATGATACTATACCAACTAGAGTTACTGTAAAAGGATTAGAAACATCGGGTTTGGAGTTAGAAATGTGTTATAATGATGTGAAACCACACCAACATTAATACATAACTGTATTATCCTATGCTAATTTGAGAAGCTATTACAGCTCCTTCCGAAGTTCTGCCAGTTTTGCCTACCCATGCATTGCATCACAGACTATTACTTTGTTTTTCTGATAAACACACAAGACTATTACTTTGTAGCATGAAAAAGAAGTTGCCGCAATAAAACAACCATAGAAACTGAATTTACCGTGCTAGCTTTTAGCATGTTAAAGTCTCAAAGACGATTACTAACAACAAACTACTAGCAGAAATTCTGATACTATACAAAATGGAGTTCATAAAGAAAATCAAGTTTTGGAGTTAAAGAAGTGTTACAATGATGTCAAACCACACCATCAGTTACATATAACATTATTATCCTATGCTTATTCGAGTAGCTCTAGATGGAAATGCCGCAGCTAATGGGAAATGAAATTAACTATGCAAGCAATAAGAAAAGGAGTAATGGATTAAAAGATAATTCAATGAAAATGGAAAATGGAAAATGGAAATTTTTCTAATAGATAATAGAAGAGTTTTAGTTTTATGAAATAATGGTAAAAACAATTTACCAAAGGTATGGCTTCTACACAAAACTTAAGAAACCAAGGAAATCCGAAACTGATAAATATCATTTGCATTTCAGTTTTTACACCAAGGGCAAAGGTCTGAAATCTAGCCTTCAACATTAGGATAGTTGCTGAAGTCCCCACAAACATCTTGCATTGTAGTATATGACAGAGTATGAAGTATACAACAACAACAACACACCCAGAATATTCCTACAAAGTGGGGTCTGGGTTGGGGAGGATAGAGTATAATAGTGTATGCTGAAAATAATTCAAGGAGTTAAGATCTAAACTAGCGTTAATTTTCAAGCCTTACCTATGTATCTCCTTAAATGTTTTAAAGAAGTCAACATCACTTATAACAGCGAAAAATTCTTTTTTTTCCCTGATAAGTATATGAATTAGATATTTCTCAGATCAAACAATATCTAAACTAGAGAAAACAACTCAAAGAATTGGAAGATTTCATAGGTATAGTGTCTTGTTGAACCTAGGACTTTTTCGTTTGGAGGGAGGGGGCATTTTAGGCACATTATATTTCAACCTATCATTACGCTTGGACAGCAGAAAGATTACAGACATTCACTAGCAGCGTCAATATAGTATGAACATTTAGTAGAAAGCATGATAAGCAAAATAATAAATGAACTTTGGCAACAAAAGATTTGCCAGTTGTTGGGTATGTCTTGTGTATGGTTAAGAGTCTTGATTATAAACCTGAATGTGATTAAATAACAAAGGCAACTTCAAATGGTTAAGATGCTTGACTATAAACCTGATTGTTTTAAAAAAGAAAAAAAAATCAACCTCCAAAGTCCAAGTATAACTTTAGAGTTAGAATGTCTACAATATATGACTAGTAAGGAACCCAATAGCATATCAATGACCTGGCAAGATAAATTTCATGTAACCTCATTAATTAACCAAGAAAATGCTTGTGAGTCTGTTACCTTTAACAAACCGAGATGATGAGCAGTTGCTTTGTTCTTTTGTGTCTTGGCCATCTGCAATCAAAGAGAAAAAAATCATTTCTAGTCAACAGTAATACCTTTTTTCTGAGATAATAGTCAACAGCAATACCTATTTGGTGCACAGAAAGAAAGGGTGTCATACTGCTAGAGGCATATTATTTTATAACCAATAAATCCCCAAAGGCCAATTATGCAAGGTTCGAAACGTTAGCACCCTTCTATTCTTCTTCATGTAGAAACCAGACTTTTGTCTGTGGCAGAGTTTATACTAGTGATATAGTGCCTAAGTCACAGATAATGTGCAATGCTCCTACCACTAGACCAAAACCCTGAGGGCACTGCCGGCCAGACTCATAATTGAGTGAATACAAACTGAACAAAGATATTTAAGGAAAGGTCTCTGATGTATATGATTCAAATGCATAGATTCATAGAAGCAGAAGTGAATTGAACCATTTATACGATTTTTTTCTTCTTTGACTTTAGATACATGAACATCGAAACTACCAAGTCTACACAGCATGTTCAAAGTTTTAATTCTTGATAATACAGAAAAATCAAACAAAGCTAATAGTTGGTCAAGAAAGCCACTTACTCCAGCTGAATTTGTTTTCAGGTTAGTTAGGACATCAGAGAGTGGACAAATGGATCTAGATCCACAAGATATGCTAGGACAGCTACACCTGTGAAGGGGACTTAAAAGGTTCAACCTATTTCTAAGATTTCAAAACTATTGGGTTTCACCTGGACACCTAAAACTTGATTATCCACTATGCTTTCCGCAACATAATATACTATCTATTCGAAAAATTATCTTAACACTGGAAGTCAATGAGACAAAGCTCACACTAAGCCGTATAAGTTTAAGGGAAAAGGTTCAAATATGTCATCAAATTATTAGAAATAACTCATTTATGCCATCCGTTACAAGTTTGGCTCATTTATGCCACTATCATTAAAAGTTTGGCTCATTTTATGCCACTACCGTTATAGAAAGGTTCATCCATGCCATTTTTTTTAACCGTGGTTTTACAAAATCATTTTTGCTACATGACCTCTATTTAAAAGTCCACATCACCAAACCTAACCTAAATCAATGAATATTATTTAAAATCAATATTAGAAATCAGTTCCATTAAAATAAAATTAACCCACACCGTTAAAATAAAAATCGTAACCATTAACTGGGTAAGCTGTGGGATCGGGCTTTATTTTAATGGTTTTGGGTTTAAAGTTTAATTTTAAATAATATTGGTTGATTTGAATTTGGTAATGTGGACCTCTAATAAGAGGACACCTGACAAAGTAGTTTTGCAAAACCACCGTTAAAAAATAATGACACGAATGAACCTTTCTGTAACGGCAGTGGCATAAAAGAGCGGAACTTTTAACAGTAGTGGTATAAACGAGCCAAATTTTTAACGGATGGCATAAATGGGCATTTTTAATAGTTCGATGACATATTTGAGCCTTTTCCCTAAGTTTAATCAACCATGCTAGTTAGTAACACTCATCAAATTAGGCAATCAAACTGAGATCTTTTCCATACCATTTCCCTTCGTTTCTGAAATTCCATAACAGAAAAGTATATACTTGTCCGAGTTAATAGTAAAAAACACGCTTAAAATATCCCAATTTATCGAGTTTTATACCTAAACTATTAGCAATTATTTTTCAAAACACAGCTCAAATAGGAAACTCACACACCCAATTAAAAAAAAAATACCGTACTTTACATGTGTTTTGACCCTTCACTCCGATATTCTCCATGCAGTCAATTAGATTTCATGTCAACCTTTAAGTTATTCAGACAGAAACAACAACCCTAGAACTCTACCTTTAAACCTCAGCTTTCCATTCATTCTTCAACTGAGTTTCACATATACAGGGATTCACAAAATAAATCATCTTTTCTAATAATTTTCAAAAAATAAAATCCGATAACAATGGTATCCAGGCCAGCTTCCGCCCATCTCAACTAATTCCACAAGACAGGTACCAGATTTTTAAATATCATAACAGTGGTACCAAGAATTTTTAAAATATCATAAAGCTCTATAGATAAAAAAAAATGAAAAAACAGGTTAATTTTTGGAAGAGTGAAATAAGTACCAGGATTAGGGAATCAGAACATTTCTACAGTGATTGTGACATCTGAGCAATCGAATATGAATTTTTTTTAATTTTTTCTGTTTTTATTTATTTTTGAAAGAAAGCAAAGCAATAAAAGGAGTGTATTTACTTACCTCATCTTCGATGTCTTTGATTTTCTGCATAACGGTCGCCATTGTCACTGATTCAAGGGCCGGAGGGTTTCGTCGGAAGAAAGAGCGAAGACTAAAGACAGCGCTGAGAATTAGGAGTTTTCTCCAAGGTGGATTTAAGGTTTTGCGATGCTGCTTATTAGTACTTCTAGTTCTTCTTTCTTTTTTCTTTTTTCTTTTATCTTATTTCTGTATACCTTGTTTGAAAATTTGAGAGCGTAATACAATAACTAATTAGGAACGTGCCTAAATTAGGTTGGTTTGGATTCTTTTATCGATTTATTAAATTAATAATTTATATTAAATCAACATAAAATTAGTTTTTCAATTTCGATTTAAATAGATCTTTTTATTTTTTCAACTTTTTTGGTTTCTTCAAAATTTTATATAACTACATTATAGGTGAAAATGTAAGTAACTGAATTATATAAAATTCAAAAAAAATATTTAAAAAATCATTAAAATTACTAATACATTAGAAAGAAGATGCTAATAATTTCAATACATACACAACAACACTAGTGCATTAACAACTAACTCTACAAACATTACAAAAAGAATAGCATATAAAAATTTTCCTAAAAATATCTTATTTTGTACTATAATGGCTAAATTATGTTTTGGGGAATTTCAGTTAGAGTGCACAAGATCTAATATGTGTCAGGTTTTTTTATCTAATTATTTTCAGTTCAAATTTAGTTAAAAACAAACACAAATTAAGGCTGGGCATTACTTGTACGGGGACGAACCGGAACCGTCCCTACTGGGATTGACCGTACCGGAACGAAACCTCGGTCCCTTCCCATCCCATTTTGTACTGGGACGGTACCGAGACAGCACCAGAACGGGACAGGATGATTTTTTAAAAAATTTATTAAATATTTTTATTTTATAATTATTATATGAATAATTTATAAAATTTTTCAATTAGTAATTATGTAACTTGCAAGTTTAGTTTATAATTTTTCCTAAAATAATTTTTGTCTTTTTAAATTTGAAATTTATATAGTATATAAGTTATATAAAATTAGAAATTTGTATAGCATATAAAATTGAGTTGTAAGCCGTAAGGTAAGTTTTGTAGAATTTCTTGTATGTTTTTCGCTTTATAAGTTATAATTTTCTAACTTACTTTTTCTAAGTTTTTTTCAAATTTTATATAACTTTACATTTTGTAAAGTTTTCTTTGTACATTTCTAAGTTATAAATTATAAGTTATAACTTATTATTTAGATTTGTAAAGTTTTTTAACTTGTTTTTTGTAAGTTTTTTTTATTCCTTTTTTTATTTTTTGAAAAAATTAAGAAAATAAATGGAAGTTATATAAAGTTTGAAAATTATAACTTTTCTTTTTCTTAGTGTTCAAAAATAAGAAGAAAAAAAGTTATAATTTTTTAAATTAATTTGTAAATTTAAAAAGTTATAAACTTTATTTTTTTTTGTAAGTTATTTTTCTAACTTTATATAACTTCCATTTATTTAACTTTATATATATATAAAGTTACAAAATATAATGAAAAAAATTTAACAATATAAACAATTAAACAAATCGTAATAATATGATCTCTTTTTCAAATATTCGAAATTTGACTACAAGTTACAACTATTAGTAGAGAACACAATTTACGCAACCACCTTTTAGGAAGAATTTTTTTTCGACTAAATTACACAGTCACCTTCTAGGAAGGGTTCTATAATACTAATAGTTGTATAGTCTGGAAAAACTTTTGTCTAAATCTTGTAAAGATCGAGTGTGATCAATGGATGGTCTTGATAGATTTTGCAAACGATCTTCATGTTCCATGTTGTCATCACTATTGTCACCAATTACTGAATCTACAAATAATTTATTCTACAAAGTTAACCTGGGTAGTTCATTGTTGCGTCGATCCACGTTGATCCAATCCCTAAATAGCACTGAAATCTCCAAGCTGTCTTTTGCTAGTGAATATCGATGCTCTCCAATTTGAAATCTTTCAGCACTGAAAGCTAACTCCGAAGCTACTAATGTCGCTTGGATAGTTAGCAAGTCCTTCACCATCCCGCTGAGTTTTGAAAATCACCCTCCACCAACTTAACAGCTATGGTATGCCTTCAATGTCCGTAATATTATTGAGCTCCTGGTTTAAATAGTCATCAAAATCACATTTATTAAAAGAATCAATGTCAAGCTGAGACTTCATTTTACTATGAAAATCTTGTTTAGGTCTACTAGTTTGTGGGACATCAATATTACTTGTTTGCATTGTGCAATATTTATTCTACATTTTCCCACCACATAATTTAATGTTATTTTGACAAGTTTCTAAACTAGCTTGTTCATATGGTTGAATGTCTAAAATTTCATAAATCCATTTAACTAATGTTTTTGCACCAACTTTTTTATATTCAAGATTAAATAAAATAGCAGTTAACTAAATTTGCGGTATAGGAAAAATATTTTTAAATTTTTTCAATCATAACTATTATAACCTCTTCAAACAATGACTTGTATCTATATTCAGCAAAATAACATATAATAAAATTTTAATAATAGTAGGATAATACAAACCGGACAAAACGTTTGTGGCTTTGTAGTAATATTTCAAAAACATTAAAACAATCATCATCAGTAATTTCAAATTCGGGATTAGAAGTATGTCCACTAAAATAAATAGTAATAGGATTCCTATATTTATATACAACTTCAAGCAGTTCATAAAAAGAATTTCACCTAGTTTTGACATGTTTTGGAACCTTAAGCAAGACTCGCAAGATCACAAAGTTTCTTAAAATGATTAATTCTGCTACTTTTATACATATGAAAAAAAATTAAAAACAAGCATTATCAATTTTTTACAACTATTTTTAAATAAAATCACATCATCATTCACAATCAAATATAATATATGTGCAACACATTTAACATAAAAAGTATCGGGGCAAATCGGATAAATTTTAGCTTTTAACATGTTTATTACATTTAAATTGGCAGAAGCATTATCTAAAATAATACTAAGCATTTTATCACAAACTCCATAAAAATCTAAATATCAACAACCGTACTAGGAATATAAGCACTGGTTTTTTTCTGTTCACAAATTTTATAAGTTATAATTCTTTTTTGTAAATTCCAATTATAATCAACGCAGTGTATTGTAACAGTTAAAAAATCAAAAATCATTAGCACTACGACCCATATCAGTTGTAATAGAAAATCTACAATTTATTAATTTAAAATATTCACGAATTATTTGACAATGTTGTTCGTAAAAATTAAGTATATCTCTTTTTATCATATTTTGTGAAATACCTTCGTAAATGGGATGAAATGAATCCTGAATATATGTAATAAATGTAGAATTTTCGCCAAAATTAAAAGGTAAACCATAACAAATAATCATTTTAGCAAAATTTTCAGATCACAATCCCTATTATAGGGTCGTTAGTTCGCTTTGAACCATATTTGACTCTCTATATGAAGGTCGAGTACCCCTAGCAGATATAACATGATCAAAACTAGCTAAATGTGTCTACCACTCTCATTTATGCATAAGTTCTAAATGTCTAATCCTCCCACCCATCCCATGTTGAACCTCCATAACCGCCAGAAATTTTTTACAAAGACGACAAATAGTAATAGTTTTTTGGCATTCAAAATACAAAAATTCCAAACATAAAAAAATTTAAGACGTGCTACAAGAGTCGTATCCCTTAATTTCTTTGAGAAAAAGGGGGAAACTAGCTAGAACTTCGGGTTCAAATTCATTTGGAGCCCGAGTTAGCGCTTCGTAGTGTATTAGCAGGTGTTTCATCTAAATATTCATCTAAGTCTACTTCTACTTCTTCATTTAAATCCTTTTCAAAACTATGATAAATTTTTTCAAAAGCTTTATAAGGAATATGAGTATCAGTATTAATTTCCATTGGTACATTTTGTAAAGGGGCCAAAGCAGTTTCATCTATATACGTCATATTATCAGTATTATATCTAACTAAAGGAACTTTAGGTTGTGAAGATGAACTAGAACCTATCATCCTCTTAAAAATATTTTTAGAAGTACTTTCCTTCTTTCCCTTACTTTTTTTTTGAGAAATCTATAATATAATAAAATTAAAAGCAAAAATTCAATAAAAAATGATAAATAATAAATGCAAAGTTAAATAATAAGATTAGAGAGTGGAATGAATGTACCAAACGTCTGTGTAAAAACATACGTAAATAACTGGAAGTTAATAATTTGATGACGAAAGTTGAAGAAGATTGCTCCTTCAAAATCCACCAAATTTAGCTTCTAATATTTAATTAAAAAATAATAACAAAAATTAAATAACTGTAAATTGGAGATTTTGGTAATTGATAATTTGATATTTGAGAATTGAGAGAGTAGAAAATTTAAAAGAACGAGATGTTAGAGAAAAGTGAGAGAATGGAGGATTTGACGAAAAAATGAGTGAAAAATGAGATATTTATAGGAAAACATTAGTTAGGGGTTGGGGGAAGGACTGGGGGCTGGGAGGTGTGAAAAACAGCTATATAGCTGTTACTAGCCATTGTAACGACTAGTTTATTTTAATTTTTTCTTAAAATTTTTGAACCGGAACGGAACGGGATGAATCGAGACAAAAATCGAATTCCATCCTGGTCTGGTACCCAATAGAACCCATCCCATCCCGATTTGTACCGGGCCGAACCAAGACGATACCGGGCCAAACTAGGATGGTCTCATTACGTTGCCCAGCTCTAATACTAACTCATAATTGAATTTCTATCACTTGAATTTAGTTTACAAATTTTAGCTTTATCTATATACAAGTCTATAATACTATATCTTTTGAAATTAAATCTAGCAGATAAATATAATTAATTGTCGCGACAGGTTGAAAAGAACATAGGATTGTGTCACAGACTAATAAATTTAGACTTTTCATTTGTTATGGAATTATCAGCTACTCTTAATGTAGCATATTGCTATAGCAATAACTGAGAATGGTTGCATCAATTGTGGCCAAAACATAGTATTATTATTATTATTTTATTTCTTATTTTTTCTAATTATTTTCAAGCATTTGTATGCTAAATATATTTTTATTTCATTGTTAAATACAAATCAATTTGATGCTCAAATTATAGCACCTGAGTCGACCATGAAATCTATTTGGACAATTTGCAAATGTAATAGTTAGGGGTAAACATTTATTTGCATTGAGTATTCATATTATATTTATGCAATTTGTAGTAGTTAAGTGATTTAGCGGATCAGAGTAAATAAATACATTAATAATCAACTATTAAAAGGTGATAGCTATGTATATATTAATTAATACATATTATGTATTCATTACTTAGATGTAAACACTTGATATTGATAAATATTTACCGATATTAAGCAACACCTACACTGCAATAATTATTCGACATAACTAATATACCATATATTTTTGTATGCAAAATATGATAGTTAATTTAAACAGTGTGGTACACATTCTGAGGCTTCTAACCACTAAATTGTTTCCTTGAAACCTTCGTTTTAATAGTTAAATTAGCCATCTTATTCTTGTACAAGGTTCACGATATAAAAAAAATAATAAGACAAAAATGCATTCTACTAAAAGAAAACTAAATAAACATTTCTACTGGCTATGTCATGGTCCAGTCCTATATCGGTATTACAGTCAGATCTTTATATAATATCCCTCTGTAGTGGTATTTTATTATAGCAGGTTAGATTTTCTCTAGAATCGATTTTTCATATTATATTTTACTTTTCTATAACGACATTCTACCTATAACAACAATGACGTTTATTATAGTAGTACACACTTTGTAAAATTACCTCTCCATAACAACATACTTAAATATTATAAATGAAGCAATTGATGCTATATTATCACGACTCAAAACCCAGTTGTGATGACACTTATCTCAATGTCACGATCCGAAATGGACCGTGAGTGGCAACCACACTAAATTCTCCAAGCGGGCGAACCAATGGAAAGTAACCCAACTCACATTAGTTACTTACTCCTCATGATGCAAAAATAATGATACTAACTCAATCTAGAAATAAATAGACACATGAAAATGAAACGAGTCTATCACAACCACATTCCCAAAATTTAAAAGTCATCACCTTCAAGGACATCTAAACAATTAAAGTAAAAACAACATGAGAATCATCCAACTCCAAAAGGTAGAACCAATCATAATAATAAAACAAGGTCCACTGTTAGCGAAGATAGACAAGGAGGAAAGTCCGATGGGATCCATGCAAGACGACAGGTAGAGCTTACCCTGGATTCTGGGATGATGAAGATTGGCTAGAGTTGAAGTATTGAAGTCCCTGGTACATTTGATGCACTCAACAAAAAAAGTGCAGGTAGGGCATTGTTCGATCCTAATTTAAAACTGATATGCATCAAATCACAATTAAGCCTGTCTACAACACATGGCAGCAATTTCAGGTACATCTTAGTTTCTTCTGGATAGATGAAATACCTCGAGTTGTGGGTCTCCTCTAAGATCAACCTAATTTGCAAGACACCTTCTTGATCAAGAACCACTTCCTTTGCTTCACCCCTCAACACTTTATCTTGGATGATGCACAATCTCTTATCCTCAAACTGACTTTCCTTGACTCGCTCCACTAATAAAGACGCAATATCTACATAAGCAAGGACTCCACCATTATCAGAAATCTACAGCCTTATAAGATTGGTGGATAGACTCTGGACATTCCTATCCAATAGTCGCTCTTCTACTTGAATCGAAGCAAGAATCCCCATGCTAATTGATTTCTAACTCAAAAATCTGCCAAAATATTTTCTTAACAAGGTGATATAAGATAATTATGTCGTAATCCTTTGATATTTCTAACCACCTCCGTTGCCTCAGGTTCAGACCCCTCTGGCTGAAGAAAAAACTCTAATGATTAATAAACATCCTGCAATGAACTCCACACAAATAATATCTCCATAACTTCAATACGAAGACCTCTGTTTTCAACTCCAAGTCATGAGTAGGATAATTATTCTCATAAGTTTTCAACTTCCTCGAAGCATAGGCCACAAATTTTCCTTTTTACATCAACATCTCCAAACCAATCCTAGAAGCATCACACTACATAGTAAAACCCAACCATAATCCTCCAGTCTACAAGATGCAAATCAGATCATAGCCAAGAGTTTATAATGAAAAGTAAATAATAATTTACAAGGCGTAGGGAGACACAAGAATAATTACCAAATATTAACTCACAATAATTCATCAAAATGAAGTTTTACGTCAACCAATTTAGAGATTCCATACCAAAATCATGTCAGCTAATCATTATCGAACAACTCAATAATGTATTAACTTGTTAAATTACTTATCTTATATCAAAAGTGTGAACCGGTACTTAGCCCATTTGAAGGCATCCTCCCTCTCGAGCTCATTTCACAATTAATGGGAATAATCCCACTTACTGTGCCAAGGCCTCATAGGTAGAGCCCATAGAACCTTGATTAGTGTTCATTCCACAAGCTTGGTCGTAGTAAGAAGGGTACATCTGACGCAACCGAAAGACAAACTCATGGGATGCACACTAATAAGAATAGGCCAAGATAATATGCCACAAGACCATCTCAAGTTCTTATAACGTAAATTTGATCTAACTTCATCAATTACTTTTAATTCACAATATTCGAGCTTTTCTCATGAATTGTCAACATTTTTTTGTAGATATTCCTCAATAATTTCACGAGCACATGACCAATCTGGGGTTCTCAGGCTCATAATATCATCTCAACAATAGGGTAAATGGAACCCATCAATAGTAAACACATGAATAAAAGAGAAATACCATGATAGACATTCTCACAAAATATGAATCATTAAGTAACCATCCATAAATGTGCAATGCAATGAAATAAAATGCAAGTTTGTCTCATATACCTTAGAATATCGGGGATCACACATCGGCCAATTGCTTTTACAGTCACATCTTTAGGGTCTTGTTTGAGGACGAGGACTGGAAATACCGGATGTTGAATCTGGTCCATATTGCCTTAATCTCATATACATATCATGAAAATGTTGGACGTAGAACCTCGACCACATTGCCTTGTTATTTCATCATATACCTTTTATGCCTACCTCTTAATCAATGTTCAATGCATGCAAATAATGAATAACTCAAATGCATGATAAGTGAGGTAATGGAATTCAATGAATAATCAAGGCCACTCAAGGTCTTCACGACAAAGAGAATGGAATACGACTCAATCAAAGTCATAAAAGGCATAAAATGTATCATGGGATAATGCCAAAGTAAGCAAAGCCAACAAGCCCCCAAATGGGAAATAAGTCAAATATAACAATATAGCGGTCATGGCCTAATTTCTCAGGCATGATGGTACCTACTATCCCATTAGTAGGAAAACCAACCATGTATCCTAGAGCCATAAGTAATGCGCTAACGCAACAACAATGAGAGAGCAGTAAAGGTATGCGGAAAATGAAATATAATAAGCAACGTACATTAGTACAATTAATAAAACCCTCCCAAGACCTGGTATCAGTGTATACAAGAACTGCTATAAGTACGAAGTATAGAATATACAAGAGTTCTATATATATATATCTGTCTCTGGATACAAAAGAGTCAAACACAACTAATGAGACGAAGAAAACTCTAAATGTCTATAGCACCCTGTATCTCTAAAGTCAGCAAGCTAGCACGAAAGACAACGTCATCAGTGATAACTCATGCATGTACCTACATCTAGGATGACGCAAAAGTGAAGTATGAATACTATTTTACAACTAAACGAGTACCCAGCAGGCCTCAAAGACCGTACCAGGCACATAAATGGCATAATCATAGTAAATAACAAAAAGGAAAAGAAAGTAATTCACAGAAGAATACATACAACAAAAGGAAGCTATCTATACAAATAAGAGTAAGAACAAAAAAAGATATCAAGTAATGCAACTAGCTACGTCAACAAGGAAGGAGATAAGGTACGAAGGAAGACAGAAGAAAGACAAGTTACATAACAAAAGGGAAATACAAGGGAAATCGGTGTACTAGTAACCTCAGTAAAGATAAGGCAAGGAAATGACAAAACAACACGCATAATCATGAATAACCCACTATTAGAATATGACCACTAGGTAACAACAGCAACAACAATAGCAAGAAACTATAAATGTACAAAGTAATGACTACAAGAACCCTTGACTAACCCCACCCACTTGGAAGGGTACACATAACGCACACTCACCCCCCCGATATTCCATACTACTAGAGGGTACATAAAGAAACACAAGTGCAGGAAAGTAACAAACAAATGATGCAGAGGTCTCTCACAGGTGTATCCATATGTACCTCCACCGGCTTGTGTAATAGAGGAAGGACCCATGGGAGTTATTGACAGGAACCCTTCCATCGGTTGCAGACCGTGTGACATGGCCTATAGGGGACTTGAACTACACTCAAGTTAGAACTCCAATACTAATGTAGCTCAGTGCCTCGGTGTCAGTGTCATAATAACTAAAAAATCAGTATCTCAAGTCCACTGGGGGGCGATTTCTCCACCTCTAAGGTCATGATATCACTATTCCTGGGGTCTCAGAAGTGTAGGATCTCAATAAACGTGATATAGTTAGAAAAGGGTTGTACTTATTATTCAAAATAGGACTTAAGTGCCAGCAGTAGTAATATATGATGGTTTCCTGTGCCAGGTTGTGAGACCTAGACTAAAATAGTGGGAAAAGAGTAATCCGGTTCTGGTCCATCGATCAGGGCTAAAACTAAGTGAAAAACCCTTACTTATTATTAGAAAATCCCATTTTAATAATTCTAGTCCAGTTTAACTGTTTAAATTAAAAAATGGTCCCTTACGGACATTGTACATCAAAGGTCAGTAATGTTGACCCTTTATCGCTCAAAACACTATACATTCGAGTACAAATAGTATTAAAGGTCCACTACATGAATGCACAACCTAAACAATACTCTAACTATCCTAAGGCCTTTCAAAGGCCCACTTTACATCTAGCAGCATACAACACCTGTGAAAAACTGAGAGCATAACATCCAACCCATGCATCAGTTTCCTAAACTTCCAGAGTCAACCTATGGTCATTAAGAGGCCAACACTATGTCAAAGGCATCATATTACACCGAACGTTGTTAGAAAAAAGGAGATGAAGAAAAAGAGAAGAAATAGTCAAAGGTCACAGTACCAACCTAATAATCCCAGTCCAATGATTCAATCCAGGCCTCTCATGGGCATATTCTAATGTAAGGAACAAACAACATGTATGACAACGTCTTATGGATACCACAAGTCTATATTAATCCTTACTTAATCAATACAATAAAGTATCAATTACTTACCCACTTTTATTCCTTGGTTTTAACTCTGCATGCTTGACTCTAGTATCCGGGTGACACACCATCTACAACACCACACGGGCACCCCCAAATTAACCTATTACTCCAAATTGAAACAAACAAATACAGATAAGGTTCTACAAGGTTTTGAGAAAGGGTCAAGTTTTTACTTACTTAAAATAAGGGAACTCTCTCAAACCGGGGCCTTTCCTTCACAACGGATGCTTATATCTGCAAAACTCTAATCAAATATGAGTTATATATGAGAAAATTTAAAGTTTGATACCCATATTGATATGTTGTATTCTGGCCAAATTCGACTCCAAAAAGAAAAAATTGAGGGTTATTAGATTTTTTAGAAATTTTTATGAAATGAGTTTTCCATGTTATAAAGATCATAAATATGAAATTTTATCGAAATTGGGGTAAGAATTGACTCCAAAAGTGAAAAATACCATATCAAGGTTTTTCTCAGAATTCCCAATTTTTAGACCTTAAAATCATCAATTAACAAATCAAAATTGAGGAATTATTAGCGGGTAATCAAATATTTTTCATTTTATAAACTTACCCATGTGATTCTCCTTGAAATCTACCCTCAAAGATATCTCAAATGATCTCAAAGTCAACAATGGAGGAAAATAAAAAGGAGCTTGTGACTTGGGATTTTTATTCCCAATTATTGTTTTAGATAACACTATGCAATCGCGATGTAAAATCATGAAATTGTGACTTTCTGCTAAAATTACCTAGGTTACCATGATAATAACTTCTGCAATCACGGTGAACAAAAATATCTGCGACCCATTTTTATTCTACGTGATGCTATGATAGACTGAACACGCGATCACGGCCATTAGGTAATGAGATCGTGATGGATGGACTTTCGAACCCACGTGATCGCGACACAAGGTCACAATCATTAAAAGGACCTGAGTCCTGCACCAACAGCTGAATGACAATAATTTCACATAAAGAACAACTTTTCTAATGGACCCTCGAGATTCATTTAGAATCCTGTGTAGACAAACCATATATGCTACTCTACTAATTCAATGTTCTGGACTCAATGGATCCATCAGATGCAAATCCAAAGCCTCTTTGGTTCGATAATTGCTAAGGTTACTAAAAATAAAAACTTTACTAAAAAAGGTGAAAACAAACTCGAAACTTCTGAAAATATTTCAAACCTTCACCTAGCCTAAATATGACCTTCTAAATCCAACGGAATCAATGGAATTCGACTACAAGCATTAGATAATCAAATTTTGACTAAAGTCAACTTTAGCCTTAAAACTCAATTTTATCCCATCTAATGAGCTAAAATCAACATGGAAGGCCTAAAACTAAAAACTAAGGTCCTCCCAGGTTTATTTTAACATTAGGAGCTGAGGGAACTAATGAAATTCCATTTTGAGACACAAAACATCAAACGAGGTATAAAGCCACTTATTTCAATACAAAAGCTCTCAAAACCTAAAAAACTCTCAAAGATCATAACTTTTATCTCATTTATCAAATCAAACCCCATATACTTAACAAATATGCCTTGGAGAAGCTCTCAAAAAGGCTAAAATTGTAACTTTATAGAAATTTCCAAAAATAACCTTCAGGGTCATTACTGTAGCAATCCGTCCAGTCTTTCATGTGTCTATGCTTACGAAATATGTTGCTGATCAAATATAGCCTTTTATATGAATAGGTCTCAGTTGAGATTTTGGATCCTTAGTTTCATAAGTTGAGGACGAAGGAGGTTACATCCGTTAAAAGTATTGTGGAAAAATCAAAATGTTGAAGAAGCTACATGGTTGGCCGAAGAAGATATGAAATCAAAGTATCCACATCTCTTCACCCCTCCTCCTGATGAAATCTAAGGTAATAAGTCCCTTCTATATAATTCATAGACGTCTTTATGAATAAGTTAGTATTTTATGGTAATTTAAATGGGTTGAATGGTATCGTGGTTTCACAGGAACACCAATAGACCTTTAGACCCACTCCACGGTCCACTCTATAGAATGTAGAATCATTTCATAGTCTGTGAAGTGATTCGTGGTTTTGTTTCAGAGATCAAATATTACAAAGACCATTTCAAGACTAGTTTCACGATCTGTGGGACCCTTCCACAAATTGTAGGACTCACTTCACGAGCAACTCGGCACAAGTTAGTCTAATTTAACTCAAACTCAAAAAGACCCTTTAGGATTCATTAAAAAATTCGTGAACATAAACCACATATGAACATATATTATTTTTTACTTTTCGGACTCGATGAAATCATTAAAATACTAACCCGATGTTCATTAAAGGACAAAATAAAGCTCAAATTCATATTTATCTCCTCTAATCACATAAACTCACAACGAAAATCCTAAAACCAACATGAAGGGTCAATTTAGGCTAAAAACTACATTATGGAGCTCATGGAATTGTCAAAATTTCATTTGATCCATAAATAAAACACTAATCAAACCGCTCTAAATTCTCATAAAACCTTCTTAAACTCAAAAGTCTAACTCCATACCACTATCCGAATTTCACAGCCCTCCCCAGGAACCACTTGCAAAGTATTGTCCGCTTTCGGGCTTTACCACGTG
>JBDJHY010000087.1:11457508-11468911 GCA_039654485.1 Withania somnifera
TCACTCCAGAATCCTAACATCTACCAATTAAGGTTACCAGAAATGCCTATAAAAGCCTAGAGGGATCAAAGGCAAAGTTACACTCCATACACTACTAAAAAATGCTATTGGAATTCCTCCCTAAGCTTATTACTGACTTAAGCATCAGAGAATTACCCAGGGACCACCCTGGGGCCTTTGTTTAGTAGGTACATTGTTTGGAGTCACTGTGATCTGTGTTCGTAAAAAAAATTCATCCACAGTCAGGTAATTGTTGGTCTTTTTTGATTCATCACCACTAAAGTGGCCAAAAGATTGGACAAGCTTAGAAGAGATTTTTTGTGGTTGGGAAATAAGGTAGGTAAAAGTATCACCCGGTGGACCGGAAGACTATGCAGTTAGATAAAAATTTTGGTAGATTAAGAATCTAGGATTTAAACAGACAAAATAACTCCCTGCTTATGGAGTGGCTTTGGAGATTCAATGGGAACAATAGGCCCTATAGAAGGAAGTGATTAAAAGCAAGTATGGCCAGACATATCATTGAGGTACTAATGTTGTATCTAGTACATACAAAACTTCAGTATGGAGAACAATCAGGAGCCTTTGTCTAATTTGTCAAACGACATATGTACAAGGTGAGAGTTAGCGACGAAATATCATTCTCGAAAGATTTATGGATTGGTCATGTTACCTTGATGCAGCCTTTCCATGATTTATTCAGGATTTCCAATCATCCTAACTTAACAGTGACTGAGAGTTGGTCCTAACAAGGATGGAATATCTCTTTTAGAATGTACTTAAATGATTGGGAGTTGGACAGTTTTTGGGAACAAATGCAAATTCGTGAAGGCTTCAGAGGCACCTCTGCAGTTCCTAACACTATCCGGTGGAAGCATGAAAATGATGGCATGTTCACAGTAAACAGAATATATAAAAAAGAAGTTGAATTGTAGGCGGAGAACAAAATGGGACCATGGAAAAAAATCTTGAAAAGTTTGGCACCAACAAAAGTTAAGTGTTTTGCCTGGTTGGTGATTAGAAAAGCTTGTCTCACTCATGAGAGACTGCAAAGAAGGAAGATTTAGCTTTTCTCCAAGTGTTTTTTTGGTGTGAGGAAAGTTAGAAAAATAGTCATTTGTTTCTTCATTGCAAAGCTACCTAATAATTATGGTCTTTGCTTGTAAATTTAATAGAGACCAAATGGTTCATGCCCGGTCGAAAGTAATTCCTTTTTGCATTTGGTGGCAATTTGGAAGGAAAGGAATGCGATATGTTTTGAAAACAGAATCAACTCCATTTTGAAAGCTAGAGAGAACTGCATTGCAACATTTTATTTTTGGTGTAAAGAACATTGTACAGAAGAAGCTGAACATTTAAGTGATCTTTTAGGTTCTTTGTAAGTAATCTAAGTTGATTGTAACAAGATTTTTGGTCTCTAGAGTGTCCTTAATGTTGAGGAATACAACATTACCAGTTTCAAGAAAAAAATATTCCTCCCCTCCGTTCCATTTTACGTGGCACAGTTTGACTTTGCATAGAGCTTAAAAAAAAAGATTTTTGAAACATGTAATCTAAATAATTCTTATATTTTTATGTAGTTGAAAATCATTTCATTAAGGGTAAAAAGTAAATTTCATAGCTAAATTATATCTAAAGATGAAAATGTGACATTCTTTTAGAACGGGCTAAAAAAAAGTATGCCACATAAAATGGGACAAAAAGAGTATATCAAAATAGATAAATTTTTTGTTAGGGAGTTTCTTATAACTGACATACCATTATGTGAGCACATGCTGACTAATCGTCGTTCGATTGGGAAGCTGTCCTATGCCTTTTAAGGGCATAGGGCGTAACATGACACGAGGATCCATAATAAGCCTCGTCAAGGGAACATGAAGGAGTCGATCGAACCAGCGATACGATCCTTAACCTACGTTCGCGATGTAGTTTCAAGGGATGTGTTTTTTAAACCCATGCCCTTCTCGGTGTTAAATATTCCTCGCAAAAACATATTAAGTTCTCTTATTATATCATAATCTTAGAACTTACATAATAACACGAGTGGAGCCTTTGCCTCAAATTATACATATTTCATGCCATGGAGCCTTTCGCTCAAATTCATAAATAGTCATGCTTGTGAGCACTTGCGCTCCAAACCATGTGAAATTACCTAGTTTAGGATTTTAAAACCAAAACATTCTTTTTGAGAATCATGCTGAAATTTATAAAGTAAACTTGCAACTGTTCTTGACATAGTTTCATAAAACATGACACGAGTTCATAAACCATGAGATGGATTTGTAAACATAGAGAAGAACTTTCATAAAATGTGAGGATTCATAAACATAAGAATAATTTCAAAATCACGGGGCGTATTTAGGAGTGGCAAATCAAAGCCAACTCGCCCAATCCATTTAAGTTTGGGTTGGTTATTGACCCTTCATTTGTTAACTCAACTCATTTCAACCCATTAAAGATTAGGATGGTATGTAACCCAAATTGAACTGTAAGAAATCTTGTTCAAAATATCTTCACTTTTTATGTTATATTTATAGTCATAATAAATAAAATAAAATAATTTTATTAAATATTAGAACTTTATAATAGAAAAATAAATAAATTAAAACTTACGGACTGTTTAGTCATGAAAACAAACAATTTTTCAGATTTGGGACTTGGAATTGTGTTTGGCGAATCTTTTTTTCAGTAAATGTTTAGAACTTAAATATATATTTTTAAATATATTTAAAAAAATATAATATGATGTAAATGAAGTTATTATATGTAAATAAAAAATTTAAATTTTTTTTGAAAAAAATTTAAAAAGTGAAAACAGGTTTCAACGTGTTTTCACTTTTCCAAAAAAATTCCATATTTTTTTTGGAATTTTCATGGCCAAACACCAAAAGTGAAAAAAATGAAAAACAATTCCCGAAAAAAAGAAATATTTTTCATGGACAAACTCCTACTTAGTGAAAATTGGGTTGGTTGGGTTATAATCCGTTTTGATCTTGCCCATTTTGACCCAAGCTAATTTGAATTAGGTTGGGTCTTGATTTGTTTTGACTGGCCCAAATTTAACCCGACCCACCTAGTTGCCACTCCTAGGCGTGTATCCATATCATGAGAGGAACTTATAACATATGATAACTTCATAACCTGGAATGATTTCATAGACATGAGATAATTCATAAAACAAGAGGGTTCAAAATCATAAGATTTTGCGGGGGTTCCATTTGAATCATATGGAATAAGGAACTTCACAAGGACAGGAAATTTGAATAGGGAGTTTATGAAGTTTCATAAAACAACTCATGAGGTCCATAGAATAGGAATAAAGCATAAACCACGAAATCCAATGAAAGGAGAAGACCAAAAGATAGCATTCAACATTTTTAATAACTAGGATTCAACAATAATCATCTCAAAATTGAAGGAATTTAAATGGGAACACTTTGGGTGAAAATCCTAACTTCAATCCTTCAAAGATTAAGCTTCAAAGATAATAGGGCATGGGGAAGAATGGGTTTCCCTCACTATGTAGCCTTACATACCTTGAACACTCCCAAATACTTGAGGAAGAACCTTAGCTTTGAGGAAGAATTTCATGAAATTAGTTCTTGAAATCTTAATTGAGTTTTCGTGGAATCCCTAGGATTTTAGGGTAGAATCTTGTTAGGAATTCGTAACTACTGATTAAGAATTGTTAGGCATACTTCAAAATACATGGGAGGAATGTAGTTTGATGTTGGAGGAGGAGGAGAGGAGTGAAACTAACTTAGGGTTGGAAAGAATGAGAAAAAATAGAAAAGGGGCTTAAATAAGGTTTCCCGTCGGTGCCTTGTGCTTAGGTGTACGGCTAGCACAATAGGTTGTGCTGCCCCACAAGGCTTCCAGTAAGCCTGACGAAAAGGCGTCCTTGTGCGCTGGGTGTGCAGTTAGCACAATGCGGTGTGCAGCCGCACACCGTAATTATGACTGACTTGGACGATCTTAATTCAGATCCAACATTCTTCCCACACTTAAAGTAGGTACAAGTAAAAACTCATCGGGTTCGGGTCTAATCACATACGTAGAATTATTCAAATATCAGCCAAAAGTTCAAGGTGTTACAGAAATCCCGATAATTGCTATTTTCTGACGAAATGACAATTCAAGTTTCAGGCAAGACGATCTGGAATAGGAACTAATTACTGATGTGTATATTGTGGTTCTTGATGTTTGTTGCTGCTACTACTACTACTACTTGCAATTGTGCATTCAGCATTTGGTTTTGCATTCCCTCCATCATTCAAGTAAAACTATATCGCTATTAGCCATTTCTGTTTGACTCTTCCTCCTTGCATCAATGCAGAATGCGAGATGTGCTGAAGGACAGACACAGACGATTACCCGGGAATCATCAACAATTACAGTTGCACCAGTTCAAGGTATTCTTTTCTTGCACTTTGTAGCAACTGGTAGAACAATGAACAAAAATAAAAAAGTTTGTATTCAACAACCTAGTTGTTTTCACTGTTATATTCTGGTTAGTAGTGTCTTTACTCCATCTGGCAGCTGTAAAAAGATCATAGCATTAGTTTAGCTCGAATCTACTTAACCAATGATGTCCAGTAAGGTTTATCAACAAAAAGTCGACAGCTATTTTTGTACTTCTTGAAGATTCAGGAAAAGTATCATTTGAATATGCTGAGATGTCCTTTCTTGAAAAAGAAAAAGAAAAAGAAAAGATGCTGATATGTCTGGGCTGAATGCAGGAAAGGAGGAATCTCCTCAACTGGATGATGGTGGGACTGGATTTCCCCCTCGTGATGATGATGGAGGCGGAGGCGGAGGTGGGGGTGGTGGAGGCAATTGGAAAGGTGGGTTCTTCTTTTTTGGCTTTCTTGCTTTCCTAGGCTTGTTGAAGGACCAGGAGGATGAAGGACCCTACCGGGACCAACACAGAAGATGAAGAAAACCAGAATACTATATATATATCAACATAGAAATCTAAGAAGTTTGGAAGCCCGCGAGTCGTAATGGTACTCCTTCATCATTCTCCAGTCGTGGCTTCGAGCTTTTCGTAGGGGGCACGATAATCTTGCATCGGTTATGTATTTGAATGTAGCATTACCATAGCTCATTCTATGTTCTTAGAAATGGAGATTCTTTTCAACTCTTTCTAAACCCTGGATGTTGTGAACTCTTTCTAAACCCTGTATTTGGCTCCTTTTTCTTTGGGGTGAATGTTGTGAAATGTGATCTGATTACGCCGTTATTAGGGTAATATCTCAGAATTTCTCTTAAAAAATCACAATTCGTTAGTGTCTTTTAAATGTATATGGAGTTGAGGAAAGAAGGTAATTGTGCTTCTTTTAAATATATTGGGTGTTTGTGTTCATAGTTATAGTCTAGTCTAGTGGTCAATAAAGTGGAACGGAAGTCAGTGAAAACAAGACAGCCTTCAATTTATATGTTTTCGAGAGTAAAATAAACGATATGGCTGTTGATAAAATTTGGAGAGGTCAGATTGTGTCTTTTCACTTTGTCATCCTAAGATGAGTATTGACTTGAGCAAACATGTATGAATGCTAAATTGGAAGGATTCGAATGAATGATCATCATCGAGTTAAAAAGGGATTTTTAAGTTCTATTTCAAGTTATTAAAATTCAAATTCCAGAGTATATAAAACATATTAGTGTAATTGATGTTCTTCAACATGGTTAGACTTTTAGTGAATACAATTCTTTGGTTCGATATTGTAAAGAAATATTGGGGTTTTTTAACCTCGAATGAAACAGGAAATGGTAAGAGTGTTTTGGGCAAATTTCAGAAATAGACAAAATATGAGTTTTATAATTACTCAATCAGATACAGATTTCAAAAATTATATAAAATAAAAGAGGAATGACGGTATTTTAGGTACCCCAAGTAATTGGTGAGGCGGGTATTTGAAATAAATTTAGATTTATGTATTTTAAATATTTTAAGTTTTATATATCTTAAATATTTTTAAGATTATGAGTATCCTAAATATTTTTTTATTATGTTCTTAATGTTTGAATATTTTTAATTCTTTGGGGTATCTTAAAAGGTTTTTTTTTTATGTATATCTTATTACTTTTTTTTTCTTGTATCTTTTTTTTTTTATAAAAAAAATATGTATTTTTGCAAGATTCACTTAAATATGATGGATACACGGTGCATAAATATGTATTTATGCATAAAATACACTCGATATATCATAAAATTTTAGATACATCAATAAAAGAAAAAAGAGAGTAGCGAGCGAGAGACGAGAGAGGTAAGTGAGAAAGGAGGGAGGCGAGTAAGATAGTCTAGATGCATGTAATATATTTAGAGTTAAAATATGACGTATCTAGAGTAAAATAATAAAATATATAATTATTGAAACTTATGTTATAATTGGCCTTTAAAGGGCTTTCATTTATGTAAATTGGCCTATTTTTTTTTTTTTTTTTTTTTTTGAGTTTGGACGCAAGCTTTGAAGTATTCAACAACAACCCAAAGTGTCACCTACCCCATTATGTGAACTGTGAAGTTGGTAAGGAAAATGACTGCAAACTTAATAAAAACATTGGCGGAAAAGATAAGTGCTATTGATTAGGATTGTATATAAGTAATAAAAAATTATTAAATTAATTATGTCAGTTTATTAAATTTAAAAACTAAATCAAAATAATATAAAATTGATTTTTTTTATTTCAGTTTAAGTAGATTCTTTATATTTTTTCTTGTTTTTTTTTACAATCATATTATGAATCAAAGTGTAATTGAATTATACAAGGTTCGAAAAATAAATAATTGAAAAATCTTGAAATTATAAACAAATTAAAGAGTAAATACTAACAATTCTAATAAATACAAAGCAAGAATAGTACATGTACAACTTTCCAAACAACATTGATAGAAGAACACTACATAAAAACTTTTAAGATATCTTACCTTTTACTCAAGGACTAAATTGAATTATGCGAGTACTCATTTAGAGCAGCAAAAGATTTAATATTTGCGCTTTAGATAAGAGTTAGAAGAAAGGCATGGACTGTGAAATTTTATTGCCTAGCAAATTTCAATAAAAACTAAGTTAAAATAGTACTAGCGAAAAGTGAGAAAATTTTAGATGTGAAATTCTCCGGGAAGCAACAAAGTTTCTTTTCTCTTTTTAAGTTTTCATTTGACCTATAGATTTATATTCTGAATTATATGCTTACTGATCAGTAAATATTTACAAGTCTAAATTTGAAATAATATGTCTTAAAATTAAAAACTACAAATTAATTTTTAAAATATTTAAGAAAAATAGATTCTAATTAATATTTTTATATATTAAAAAATTAAAATTATATATAATATTGTCAGTTTAGTTTGAGTTCGATTTGACTTTAGTTTTATTAATACCAAACCAAATTAAGAATGATTGTTTTTTATTTATAAATTCCAAACCAACCAAACAAAATCATAAGTCGATTATTTTTCCAATTTGGCTTGATTCGTCGGTTCGATTTGAGCTGACAGTTTGATTTGTACACCCCTACTATTGATTATTATTGTAAATTAAGCCAATATACTAGTGTAAATAAAAATATTGCAAGTTTGTTAATTATGATAAATTAGACATTTAAGGTATAAAATAATCATAATATTTTATATTAAAGTAAATTGTCTTTATTATACCATTTGTTCGGAATACTTTGTTCACTAGACTAATTCTGATAGCTTATTCTCAATAAATTGTTAGTTTCTACCAATATATATATATATATTAGTAGTTTTCATAATCCTGAAACTATCAACATAATTAAGTAAAAACTTTTTTTTTCCTTCATTTTTTAGGGCTTGAAAGGTAAAAGCTAGTTGAAAAAGCAAAAGTGGTACTGTAATGAGGCCAACCAAGCTTCGTAGTATTAAAGTTATTATATATGCAATAACGATTTTCCTTTTTTATGCTTCTCGAACATTGCATTATAATTTATTTGAAATTTTATGCTGAGATTATTTTATTATTAAAGTAAATTAGATGAGCATGTATATAATTTCCCTATATTGTTTGGCTTAATGGTTTACAAGTTGACATAATTAACTTTATGCAAATGCACAAATAAAATTTAATTACTGAAATTAATTTTATAAATATACAAATATATATATATTTGGATAAAAATGTTGAAATAAATAATAAGTAATTTACGTATTTGATAAAAGATGTTTATACGTTACGAAGGACTAAAATATTCCTTTTTTTTTATATATATATATAAAAAATTATAAATATTTATCAAATAATAGGAGAAAGAATACGAAGTTAGATATTTTATTTTAAAAAAGATACTTTAAGAATTTAAAAAAATAAAAAATTAAAATTTTTAATTGCTTATAATTTAAAAAAATCAATTTATGGTTTTTAAACAATTTGAGATCAGATTATAAATTTAGGGAAATATCCAAATTTCATTTTTACCCTTGAACAACTTATCCACCTCACCTAACTCAACACACCTCTGACCTCACCTACCTAAAGTCTCAAATCTTAGAAAAGCTTAACCAATTCTTCTTCATGTCATACATATTCTCCTCAATAAGGTGCGTGTTCTCATTTAATTGAGATTTTCATTTTCGGTGCTGTGGTATTGGTTGTATAAAATAGTGTGATTTTTATCAATTGGAGCATTTATATCCATTTTTGGGCTCAATTGGTTGTGAATTGGGGATTTAAAGGTACCACACAGGGTACAGGATGTACTTGTATATGTACACACTTTTATACAGTGTCTGATGGAGTTTCTGTCTGCTTTTCAATTTCTGTTTTAGTGTAATGGAGCTTCTTTCTTGTTCCCAATGTTTTTGTTTATGTGTGATTTTGTCTATGCTCTCGCCCACTTCATTGACCTCTACGCTGCCTTTTTGTGTTTATCTTGTTTGGTTACCTTAGAATATGTAGTCTTAAGTGTGATAGAATGAGATTACGCAAAGCCCTAGATACAGCCTTTGCTCAATAAGTATTTATGTTAAGAAATTCATTGATTGTATACACTTTAAAATTTAGAATCTAATTATTAGCACTTGAATCTGTAATATTGGCCCCACTAAGGAGATGTGAGAAGTTAGTTGTAGTGGATATAAGGAGAGGTAGAGGCAGGCCGAATAAGTATCGGGAGACGTGTTTAAAGTGGACATGATACTCCTGCAGCTTACCGAGGACTTGACCTTAGGTAGGCTGTGGATTGGGATATAAGATTAGTAGGTAGTTGAGCGTCTTTTCCTTTTCAGTTTTGTTAGTAGTAATCTCCGACTAGCTTATCCGTTGATTTTTGTATCGCACACTGTTTTTCTTTGCTTCAGTAATTGTATTTTTTGTTGTTGCTATTGTTCTGTTTCTCATTGTTAGCAATGGCTACGTTGTGTACATATTGGCTTATATACTATTCTCAAGTCAAGGTCTATTGGAAACAAATTCCTTACCTTCAATAAAGTAGGGGTGAGGCTGCATACCCCCCCATTGTGGAATTATACTGGGTTTGTTGTTGTTATTGTCGTGGTGTCCGGAACAGCTTTCGACGCACCTCGACTAATTCTAAGGCTAGAACATATGAGAAAAAATTACCTAGTGTTTTTGTCTCTGTCATGGTGCTTAATCTACTTCATTGACCACTAGGACACACCCTTAGGTCCCGGATTAGGAAAATTAGTCCAAGTTCTATTCTTTGGATTAAGCTTTTTACTATTTAAGAAGTCAATTTTTGTATATTGTATTTTTGTGGATAAGTCAGCGAATTTCTCAATTTTTGATGCAGTGTGTCTTTCCTGTTGATCTATAAAAATGCTTTAGAGTATTGAGCTGTTCAGTTGTTTAATTGTCCAAAGGTAGGGACAAGAATAGAGCTTTTTTTCTTTTGGCTTCATATTTTCCATTTTTCACCTGTTATTTTTTCTCTTCTTTGCCTATTGAATTTGTAAACAAAATCTTGACTTTTTCCTCTTTTAAAGTTTTAATGTTGCTAATTTTCAGGTAGATTTCGAGGCAATTAATTGTGGGTTCTTGGAATATTTGGATTTAGAAGGCAGCAGAAGCTCGGTGACAATATAAAGTATTGTTCAGCTCTTTCTGATTTTAAAAGATACATTTGCTTGTGTTGTTGGTGGAGCAGAGATTATGGAGGCTAGAGTTTCGCAGAGCCTTCAGCTGTCCTCATGGATAAATTCCGATAAGGTAGTAAGGAGACCGAGTGGGTCGTTGCGTTTCTCGGAGAAATGGAATGAAAAACCAAGGCATCGGATAGTCGTATCCTGCCATTTACAGCCTAGAAAAGCTGCACATTTTGATAGTCGAGTACAGTTGAAAGTTTCATGTTCTTCTCACAGTGTTCAAGGTATTTACTAGATTTTGCAGTTTCATATCCCGTAATGATTCATGATTCTATTCTGTACAAGACATTGTAGTTGTGCATTGTATGCTTGAAACAAGCGATTGATGCAGAGTTTGAATATAAATATGTTATATGTGCGCATATATAGAAACAGACAGAAACACATACACATATTCAATTGAATGAAGTGGGACCAATTGGAGTGGATTAGATCTAGAGGATTTATATAACCAACAATAACTAGCTTGGAATAAGGCATAGTAGTTGTAGTAGTTGTGTGTGGTATGCTTGAATCGTGCAATTGAGTGTTACATACTTCGAGTAGTTTGCAGTCATGTGGATAACGTGTTGGTGAGCCCATGCCCCATTGTACCTATGTGTTTGAATTTTGGTTGAAATATTTGAGAACAGTGAACACTAGTTTAGTTGGTGTCAAATTTCTGGTGAAATCCTAAGTTCCCATCCCCCTTTGTTTCTTGTCTTTTATTTATTTTTTTATCCTTTGTACGAGGATGATTGGTGATCTGCTAACTAAGATTACCTTTCGCTATGACGAGGATATCCCCTTGAACAGATAAGTTCCATGCTATTGAGCATCTAGCTCTTTGTTAGTGATGATATATTCCCTTTTGCAACCATGTGCAACTCAATTCATATATTTGCTTGACTTTTTCTTCCTTTCATGCCTGAAAAATGTAGACACACGAGAAGATGGCATAGTCGACCCATTTCTTTGGTCAACTTGCCTAAAGCTCCAAAGAAAAGGAGGGAAATTATAAAACTGAAAATTGTTGAATTTATCTATCATTCTTTCTGTTTAAAATCGAAATACTTCTAATAATAATTTTGGAGATTAAATAATGGAAATGTCTTTTTTTCTCATTCCCTGTACCTTTTAATATTCATAATTGAACTTTGCATCTTAAGGAGCTTTAGGCAAGTTGCCCGGATTAATAAATAATTTAAATCTGTCAGCAACTCATTAGGCCTAGAAGGTGGCAAATTAAAATTACATGCTCGGCTGTGCTAAAAGTCATTAAAATAAAAAAT
>JBDJHY010000087.1:11478004-11489369 GCA_039654485.1 Withania somnifera
AATGCAAGGTCATTAGTTTAACACACTTACAAGTTAATGGAGTGATTTGAGACTTGAAGCACTTGTAAAAAAAACTTGAAAGTAAAAATTCCCTAGGGTTTTTTTGAGTTTCTAGAAGTTGTTGTGAAGAAATCCACCAAAAGAAAGCAAATTTATAGATGAGAAATCGGTTTTGGAAGATGAAGGCATGAAAGGGAGTTAATGGGAGATGGATCGTGTGGGAGTGGGTTTGTTTTCATTGAGAAATAGAGGGAAACGATTGGTTTCCTCAATTTATATCATATTTTCTAAAGTGGATTGGTACGGGTATCTTGTAAAAGGTCCACCCCAACTTAATTTAAATTATGGGCCCAAATGGTTACCTAGGTGAACCATCTGTTACCAAATGATTAGTCTAGTGTACCGTCTAGAGGCAGTGTCTTAACAGTAATGTTCCAAGTAGGCGGTAGCCTTGGGCGAACCTTCTGCCTCCAGACGAACCGCCTAGAGATCCATCCTACTATGTACCTTAGCTATTGAATCATTCTTTTAGAGAATGAACCCCCCCACCCATAGCATGTAAGCTCATACACTAGACTGCCAAAATATTTAAATATGTACTAACAAGCTACTTAAAGAAAAAATAATACAAATGAGCAAATAAGGGATAGAAATTTGGTTGCCTCCCAAAAAGCACTTGATTTAACATCGCGGTATGATAGTTATCTTGAGGTCATCAAACTTTTTCCTTGTTGGGACTTTGCACTGTGTCGCTGAGCAGTGTTCCAACTGTACACTGATTAAGCACTGCAGATTGCTGCTCCATCTGAAATTCCAAGTGCTGTATCATAACCGAATGAGATTCAACCCTTTGGTTAATGTTTGAAACCTTATGTTAATGCCTTGAATTTCTTAGAATAATCACAACTCCTAGTTTTATCCACAGGGTTAGTGCTAGTTAAACCAAGGCGTGTTCTAGTGTTTTCAACCACGAGGGGGTGTTTGTAAATCCTACCTCATAAGTTTTTGATGAGTTTTTATTGTGAATACAAAAGTTACCAAATTAAAAAAAAATAACTTAAGTCCCATGACAAAGAAGACTACAAAGGCCCTATATCTTTAAGGGTATTCTTGTAATAGTTATACTTAGTCTTCTTCATTTGACTAGCCTAGTATAAATACTACACTTGGTTTTTTCATTAGGCTTAGATTATGCTGAGATTATTTTGATATTCACTTGAATAGTGATATTCTTGTGAGAGTTTGAGGATAAGGCCTTTGTTGCTTGGCAATGTTGAAGAGATTGCTTGCTTGAGGATTCAGGTTATCTACAAGTATAGGTGCTTGTTTGGTGATCTTACTAGGAGGTTCTGGTTTTGACATACCCATGATTGCCTATTAACTCCATTCTTGTGCCTTGCTATAGTATTGGTTGCCTTGATTTCAATTTGTGTGTCTACCTTCTATTTTTTCATTATCTTTGTTTCTTTGTTCTTTTGCTCCCCCCCCCCCCCTCATATTCCCTATTGTATCACTTGTGCAGATTTGTCTTTTCTCTAGTAGACAGTTATCCTTTATGCTTTAACCTAATCATATTTTCCAATCTCCACTTTTCAACCCTCATGAAATATCTTTTCGTGCACAGATTTTCTTCTTCCATAGTTCCCGCTCTTTTACCTTTCCTAAAGTGAAGTGTTGGTTTCCCCATTTAAATTAATCTAACAATTTCTGCTGGATCAATTTCAAATAGGTCTGGTCAGTCTTCAAGCTTTCCATAATATTCCCATAGTTCTTCTCTAGCATTTTTCCAATGAGGATTGATGGAAAAATAATTCCAACTCCCTTCCTCACCTGGACGAATCTCCTCTGGAATGCACCTGTTCTGCTAGAAAATCACCCCTTGACATTCGGCATATTCTTTTTCCATACCTAAGATTGTGACTGGATAATGCCACCAAAGTGAAACTGTAAGCCATGGACGTTTCTCTTGAAAATATTACATGGCATGTGGAACATAAATATTTCGAATCCACGAGAATTAAAATAATGAACCTAAATATTTTTTTAGGTTTGAACCCCAATAACTTTTTAGATAAAGTTCAAGATTTTCAAAGTCTCAAAAATCACTAAACTTAAATTACATGAAGATGTATTGGTGGCTAAGTACCAATAAGGATCTAACACCTGACAAAATGGATCAACACCAAAAGCTAATTCCTGTTCATAATAAGACATCTTTGTAACCTTACATATTAAGTAGTGGTATAGACTATGTATACTCTAGCCTTTTCAGATCCCCTTTGTGCAAATATACTAGAGGTTTGTTGTTCCTAATAAGATGAATGGATATCAGCAATCAAATAGCACGGACGGGTAACTTGGTGATGAACTCAGCAGCGCATTTAAGAAAACGGACATTTGACCTCTTCTTGAGAAAACCTTTTTGAGTTCACCTGGCCTTGAAAGAATATCAGCAAGAACATTATCATTTCCTCTAAAGTGCTTTACTTTAAACTTGTAAGGGGAGAACCATCAAGTCATTTGAGCATTTGCGAATTCGAAACGACTTTGGGATTCTAAATCATCATTGGAAATGCTTTCATATCCATCTCAATAAGAAACCAAAGTGAACTAGAAAAAAAAAATGAAATTTTTTCATTTCATTTTCACTTAAAGAATCTCCTTAAACGTGGAATGATAGTGTTGTTCAGCATCCTTAAATTTCCTACTGGCATAACCACATAGTTTTCTATGACCATTTTTTTCCTCAATTAAAATTATACACCCATATTCATTGACGGCATCAGGCTGCAATATCTCATTTCAATTGGAGGAAATATGTAGAGCTTTGCCACCTTTCAATGTTCTTTTTGCTACATCAGCTTGCTCCTTGTCCATGGCTGAGCATTTTTTTAACTTTTTCCCACTTCTCTTTTCTTTCTTGGATGTCTTTGGGCTGCAAGTGCATCTTTTCTTTCCCAAACAAATTTGAATCGATGGTTTGAGAAAATGGACTATGGGAAGCTATATTATTTTTTCTTCTGGGGGATGATAAAGATGTAAGAGATTTTATTCCAATTACTTCTTACATATATTTCTCCCCTCACAAAATGCTAAAGAGAAGCCCAATCATGGGGCAAGGGGCAAGATGATGTGGTAAACAGAAAAAAAAAAAAAAAAAAAGAGTTAGCATAAGGAGTCAAAACTCTACACATTCCCTCCCAACGAAAGGAATATATTGCAGATCATTGCAAACAATGAATATTGGAGTGCAATTTTATCTGTGGGAGAAAATGATTATTGAAAAATGTGGTTATACCAATGAAAAGTTCAAGAATGCCGAACAGCACTACCATACCATATTCAAGGAGATTTTTGCTGTGAAAAATGATTAGGAAATTTAACTTTTTCCTTCTGAATTACTTCTTGAGATGGACATGAAAGCTTTTCCCAGGATGATCCAGCCGAGTCCCATAGTTGTTCTGATCTGCAAATACTTGGACGATAGTTGTTCTGATCTGCAAATACTTGGACGGGCTCAGCGGTTCTCTTGCTTCAAGTTTCAAGTAATGCACTTGAAAGGTAAAAATAATGTTCTTGCAACTTTTCTTTGGAAAAGTGAATTTTCGAAAAGGTATTCTCAAGAAAAGCACAATAAAAAAAGAAGTCAACAGGTCAAATTTCATTACTCAAAAGCTCTGCGGCTCAATTTATTATCAAAATCATCACATCACCAACCATAGCTGCTTGATCTTTCGAATCCCTTTGATCCATCGACTTTGTTAGCAAGATGGGCTTATATGAGCTTAAAGTTTTCAGAGCAGAAACTATTCATCCAGAATGTTTGCTGTTTTCATTCAAAAGTATTCTTCATCTTCAAAAAATACAGAATTGAAAAGTTCTTCACCAGAAAACTTTGAAAAAGATTTCCCTGCAGTTTTCCAAACAAACGCCTTCCAAATCATCTTCCATGCCAATTCTATATCTCATCCTCCCACTTGCTTCAAAACTCTTTTCTAACAACTGCTAGCAGAAAAGTTCTCAGATGACAGTCTCTCTCGTTGCCGTCTAGTACCACATGCTGCAAAATTTTCAGTAAAGTACTAATGCTTCACACTTCCAAGTCATTAAAATTTCTATTGAAATGAAGTTGCCATATGGACTTGATTAACAGGATACAAATTTATTCCAAAATTACAACTAAGATATCTATGTCTTGTCCAGAACTATGCTACCATCACTTCAAGCCAAGTTTTTTCCTTTGAGACGGTAACATCACTTTAAGCAAAGTTTTTACTGGAAATTTAGTTAACAAACTACTTGAGAAAAAGAACAGAGAAAAAAGGAACTCATGAAAGAGGAAAACCAATGCTTTAGCGTATGAAAGTACTGGGGAAAGCATGCTAAGCTATCTCGGCTCATGATTTATTCAAATTATCGCACATAAAACAAGTGATTTTGGTCACTGTTGCAATTGGCAATAATTCCTCTTTCACACACTTTATTTAATAAGTTATAGGGATCTCGTTTCATAAACATTTAATCCCCCGCCCCCACCCAAACCTACAGCGGTACAACATATTTTAGCGCTATGCTCCCAGATACTCTACATTCTTCTGTTCTGAAAAATACTAAAGGAAATGCAATTTGTGTAGACTTAAAACACTTCTAGAAGAATTCTTCTTTTTGAAAGATAACTCGAGAAACTTAAATTCTTGAGTCATCTGGTGAGCCATTAATAAGTGTTAGCAGAATAAAACTTTATGAGATAGTTCTCGCTCTATATTAGCCAAACCTTCCTAACTCTTTCATATTCAGCCAAATCTATTATGACCTAAATTAACCTCCTGGACCCCTGAAGATTTTTTTTTTCAAGTTCCAACATTTTCTTGTTAAACTAACAAACGAAATGGACACATAGCATATAAAGAATTAATAATGAGAGAAAATAAGTTTGTGCATGGATCATGCCATAGACAAATAAGAATACAACTGAACTTCAACGGGTATTGACTATAAGGACCATGTCCTATTTCTCAAATTCAGTTATTTCCAATCCACTACCCGTTCCAAGTATTCCCCATATTTCTGCTGCCGACGCCATAAGCACATCTACCACACAAAGAAGACAGCCACAGTCCACATTCTACATATTAGTAAGTGAATTGAGGACTACATATAATATATCTTATTTTCAAACAGAATACACGTACTGAAAATGCTATATGATAAATAAAAAAACCCACATTGTTCACAAGATTGTGAATTAACAGGGCCAAGTTTAAGGGTCAATTAGTGCTCCACGCAACCTGGCCAAGTCAAACACAAGCTTGTTATTCAGTAACTATTAACAGCACCAAATACTGGGAAGGCTAAAGAAAATAAATGATATGACAACAGCAAACAGCCAGAATATGATTGACAACATACTAATTCATAAAATGCTTAGCGAAAGCTTGAGACTAACCACACCTTGTTTGTTCTATCCATCACAAATCAACTGCCAAACAATGAATAATCGAGGCACCATTAGGAACAACAAGAATCATATCCGACCACAAAATATTCCCACTCAACCCTCCATGCTCATCCTTCCATACTACAATCTCCGCACACATAATATCAACCTCCTTACCACTCCCCTTTCCTTCCCACACAACACACAACTTATCATCAAAATTCACCATCGTAGCACCACACAAAAACTTGGGCAACCCTTTCTCCACCCCTTTCAATTCCTTCCACACATCTTCCTCCACATCATACCCTCTAATCTTCCCCAAATAATCATAACAATACAACACTCCTCCAACCACCGCAGCCCGACCTCTCCAACCCAAATCAAGCCTTTTCGACACACACCCCCATTCCCCCCCTCCAACATTATACACCACTCCTCCCCTATCCGCCATCGCATAAATCCTCTCCCCCACAACTGCACTAGCATGCATCCATTTATCCCTAACTTCAATTGGACTCGGTAACGCAGTCCATAACCCGGTCATCGGATCAAAAATCTCAGCCCAATTCATCGATCTCGCCCAATTATCAACAACACAACCACCCATTACATATATCTTGCCATTCACAACACCAGCAGCTGCAAACTCTCTACCAATTCTCATTCTTGGACCCATTTCCCAAGTACTAAACCTACAATCAAAAACCCAAACATTTTTCGAAGGGATTTCGCCAATAGACCCACCAATCACATACACTTTGGATCCTAAAACAGCGAAAGCCGGTCCAATTGGCTTAGTGGGTATTTCAGAAAGGGGAAAGAGTTTATGGTGGAAGAGAGTGTACAAGTGGAAAGTGGACTTTATACGGAGGTTGAGGTAGAGGGAGGTTTCGGTAGTGTGGAGAAGTGATCGGGTGATGTAGAGTGCAGGGGAGGTTATAGCGGAACGCCACGATTTGGAAACGAGGGAGAGAATGGGGTGAAGAGAACGAGGGACTCTGGCTAAGCACTGTAAGGCTATGTCGTCAGGGAGATTGGGAATGAGCTGAGATTGTGCCATTTTTTTTTTTTATGTATGTAGAGAAGAAGGGTGAAGTTGTGTGGAAGTCAATCTCAATTTGGAAAAGGGTTTTTTGTTCAAGAGAGGGAGTGTAGTTCAGGAAAATGTACAAGCACAAAAACAAAGGGCACAAACAGAACTACTGCTACCTCCTTAACATGTCACTTGTCCAACTTACTGGCTTACTTCCCTCTACTTAAATAATGGTGTTTTTAATATTTTGGTTCTGTTCCTAAATAAATAATAATGAGGTTGTTAGTAAAGACTTTTTAGTTTTTAAAACAAGTACTTTTTTAATGAATGTATGTAAACTAAAACTACCACTTATTTAAAAATGAGTAGAGTACCACTAAAAATAAGTTGTCCTAAATGATTTGTTAAATTAAAAACCAAAATAATATTAATACAAATTATTCTTTTTGAAAGTGCAAACAAGTTTTAAAAAATTTCTTAAAAGATAAATTAATACAATTATTTTTTTATTTATAATTTCTTAAGAAATGTGTAAAGGAAAAAAATTGAAAAATTAATATAGGATGGAGGGAGTACTAAACAACAATACTTTTTTCAATTTTTCACTCGGTGTCCAGTACCCGTATTAAAGTCCAACTAAATCTGGACTCGAGTTGGAATGTCCTACATTGGGGTAGAAGCGCCCCTTTACAAAGTGATCGTCCTTATGAAAAAACATGTTCTAAACTTCTACTTGCTTCTTTCCATTTTAATTTATTTATTTGAATTTTAATTTGATACAGAATTTAAAAATAGAAGAAATTGTTTTATTGTGATTTTTAAATAAAGATATATAGCAAATATCAATTTTTTTTTTAGTTTTATGATCTTAAACAGGTCATGCGAAAAATTATAATATAGAAATTGCCAAAAAAGGAGAAAATTGTTCTTTTTTAAATAGACAAAAAAAATAAGAAAAACAAATTAAAACGAAAGAAATACTCCTTATTTTCCGGTCTTACCCATTTTTATTAATAGCATAGTAGTAACTTTTAATTCCAACGTATTATGTATCATATTTAAAACCAATGAACTAGTCTTACTTCACGCAATTATTAAAATTTTATATTAAATTTATAAAAGACATAGTTTAACAACTTATTATTCCTATACACGATAATAATAATAAGTATACTCAGTGTAGTTTCACGAGTAGGATTTGAGGAGGATAGTGTGTAGCAAACTTTATCACTACCTTGAGTGCTAAAGAAAGTTTGACAACACGCACAAAGGAATCATACAATAATCAAATTGTAAGAAACATCCAACGGTAGGGATAACAAGAAACTACCAGAAAAATACTATAAGTACTAGAATGAAAGAATAAGCGAGACAAAGAACTACCTAACTAACCATTTACCTTAAGTCGTGCATTCTATAACCTCCCATCTAAGATCATGTCCTCGATAAGTTGAAGGTATTATAATGACTCTCATAGTCATTTATGATAAATAAGCAACGTTTTGCATTCTAAAGTGTTTCGGTAGTTGCCCCAAGTCATTTATGACTTGCTGGGATCAGTAGTTCGGATCCCTGGCGACTCGGTTGAGAAATATCTTAAATTGCCTGTTTTAGAGCCTAAAAGTAAGTACTCATTAACCAAAGTCAACTTTCCTTCAAGACAAGCTCAAAATCAAATTTCGATAGTTCTATTAGCTCCAGAATGCCAATAAAGTCAAGATTGACCTTAAGATTGTATTTTGAAGTTTTCGTTTGTAATTTATGTCAATTTGTGGATTTTAGTTAAGTTCATGGCCTAAAGTGGAGCTTGGATGGTAATTTGGTGTTGGGAGTGTCAGATCAAAATTCTAACACTTTCATTAGCTCTGAAATGGTGAATTTAGGCTAATTTCACCCTTGGTACGCTTCCCAAGGTGTTCGTGCTTGATTTGAGTTGTTTTGCAGAAAGTTGAAAATTTCCTAGTTTTGGTTAAAGCTTGATAGGGGGTCCTTTTTTTCTCAAACGACCCTCGATATTAATTTCTTCTATTTTATTGAGTCCGGAATATCTTTTCCACATGAAATACATATTTGGTTTGTTAAATTCGGACTCTGTTTTAATTTCGAGAGCCGGTTGGAGATTTTGAAAATTTTACAACAGAAATTTGCAACTGGTGCAGGTGAGGCCTTTTGCGTGATCTCAACCTTGTCAGGCAATCTCGACCTCACGTTGTGACCTCGCAACCTCGTCGCTCTCGACCTTGTCGCTCTCGACCTCATCACTCGCAACCTCATCACACGGCCTCGTCATATGACCTCATCATTAGGGTGCGACCGCAATGACTGCGGTACCTGGCAGTATATATTTCCTACACAACCACTACATTTTATTTCAATAGAAACCTCATGATTTATTCAGTTCTAGGGCGAAAAACTTCTCCCAAACACTATTCCATGGCTAAGGAAAATTCTCTCAACATTGTTCTTCTATTCTTCCACGTTTTTTAGTAAGTTTTCTTCCCTTTTTACCCTTGAAATTCATGGTTTCAACCATTAATGGCTCCAAGGATTGAAATTGATAAAATCATGCCCTAATGGGTATAATTTCGAGTAATTTTTCATTAATTGAGTATATATTGCTCCTAGTATCAATTATTACACCGTAATTCCTTCATTAAATCCATAAAGATTGAATCTCTGACCCTGTAAGGGTCAAATCTGTCCAGACTTTTTTGAAGACCTTTTCGCACTCGAATTGTGCTTAATTTTAGAGCACAGGTTCTTGGTGATGTTGGGGACCCCGTAGTGAAGTTATTTTCAGTTTCGGTGAGCGGCCCCCACAAGCCAGTTTTAGGTCTGATTTTTTATCCAGTCCAGAACTTAGCATAAAATACACCATTAGACTCATATTAGCATTTAGAATACTTTGACACAGGTTTTAGATCATTCGAAGATTGTTTGATATCAGTCGGGGTGCTATTCGTGACATTGCAGTGCTTTATCGTGGGACAACAAGTAGGCTCTGTGGGGCAATCTCTGGGCTTATAACTTTGGTAACTATATTAAATAGCATCCGTAGGATGGTTAGCTAGATTGTATAGTAACCTTTTCATCTGTTCCATGTTGATATTCATATTTGGCAATGGAGTGATATGGTGCCTGCAACTTAGAAATTGATTAGAGATACTTGTACAGGGCATAGAATGTGGATATTACATGATCATATGTTGTTATGAGTACTTGTTGATTTGTTGTGTATCTATGACACGAGAGGTTAGGCATATGGCTCCGATGAGAGTGCATTGGGGCTGCGTCAGTATCACCACCTGATCGTTGAACCATAGTGGCTAGAAGAGGATTTTATTAACAAGGATGGATAATCACATAAAATAATAAATTGGAAATATTCTAATAATAATATAAGTAATGATCTTCGACTGTTTTAGACTCGGCATTGTATCGAGCACCCGATAATACTATTTTCACTTGTTTTACTCTAGGCTTTACCTCCTGGCACCGGGATATATCATTTTTCTAATAAATGCTGGGACTTGAGACCGACTCCGTTCATCAGTGAGTACAACTCCTGGGACTTGAGTCCGTTATCATACGGTAGTGAGTAAAACTTTTTGACACATATGGTACTACTTGTTATGGACATTGAGGATGCCCAATCTTTTGCGGACTTTGGTGATACGATGATATATCGGCGGTGTATGCCTTGACTTGTTAAGTAGGTCTTAACGATACTATTGATATGAGGCACCAGATGCCAGACTTGATGATACTATTGATACGAGGCAAGAGATGCCAGACTTGATGATACTATTAATATGAGACATGAGATGCCAGGATTGAGATTCATTGTGGTTCTGAAATTGGGAAGTAAGGTTTTGATGACGTTCATGTGTGTGTTTACGTTTCTGCACTAGTTTTCTTCAGTATCCCCCTGGTAGTATGGTGATGCCAATAGGTGAACGTGTTTTCTCTGTACGTTGTCTTCTTTCTGGGGGACTTGTCAGCATTTATTTATTTTAATTTATTATTCATATTACTTCTTTGTTGTCATTGTTGGTTAATTGCTCCTTTTGGTTATGTGCAAATTTTGTGCCTTATACTATTGTTGAGCCATTTACTCTTTCACTTGAGGTTACTGGTATACCGTCTGTATTTTCCTCCCATCTTATTTGATTCCTATTTATTGCATTGTTATTCGAATATATTTTTCTAAGGATTCCTGGTACATTTTCCTTCATTTCCTAAGATCCAGTTACGTGATTAGCTAGCGATATGTGTCTACTTGTACTTGATTCTATTTCAGTAGCTAGATTCGTTGAGGGTACTAATTACTTCTGTGACCCCTTGTCTTGTATTCTATTATTTACTGCATTTATTATTGTTATGTGCTCAGTGGGCCGTCAAATCCTACTGGGTACGAGTTTCTTTAGCAACTTGTACTCATACTATACTTGCACATGTACAGATTCGAGTACAGGTTCCCAATCGTGATTTACAGCCAGCTATTCGTTCGGATTCCATCCACTTTAGAGATTTAGGGGGAGCTTGGCGTCCGGCTTTTACCTACTACTCTTTGGCTTTGGCATTTATATTTAATCTCCATATATTTTGGATTGTATTTCTTGTTTCTATATTTAGTGGTTCGTTTGACAATAATACAGGGTTTTGGGTATTTATTTGATTCTTTAAACTTCAGCATTTAATTATCTTTCAATTATTACCCTTGTTTTTCCACATTTGATCTATTAGTACTCCGCTTTGGCTTCGAACTACGGAGTTGGTTCTCCTACTGGGTAGTATAGTAGGTGTCATTATGATTCGCAAAATCGGGTCGTGACAAAAATAAACAAAGGGAGTGTAACTTAATATAAATCAGATGTCTTATCCTTAGCACT
>JBDJHY010000087.1:11514954-11538958 GCA_039654485.1 Withania somnifera
ACTAACTTAAGCATCGGAGAACGACCCTGGGGACCACTCTGGGCTTTGTTTTGCAGGTTATGTTTGTGATTCATTGTTACTAGACGGAGCATTCTACCTTGATAAGTTTTAGGGACTTATCAATATCATATACTCAGGATGCTGTGAGTAACTCAAACATACGATAAAAAGAACTTAGGATGACATCTGACAATAGTTACTTTAATAATTACTTAAACTTTATGCTATTTATCAAAATACAAAAATGAACTTTATGGGTAGAGCCTACATCAAATACAATTCGATGCACAAAGTATTTCACGTTAACAAAAAAAAAGTTTGCACAGTAAAAAAATAAATTGCGCCTACATATCATTTATTAAAAGATAATTCCTTATTATTTTACTCCATATTATAGTAATCTTTTATGTAATAGATCAATAATTATAAAAACATATGAAGTAAAACTTTAAGCAGTAGGAAAACTCATAAGTACATAAAGCAAATATTTTGTGGTCATGCAAATCTAATGGCTTACAGAGAATGCATATGTTAGATTCATTGACCAATTACATTAAGTAAAGCAACAAAAATTTTAATGATGGAAATATGCCTGTTTCAATCTCTTCAAACAAATTAATAGTGGAAACCAACTTAAAAGCAATAAAACAAAGGTAACAAAAATCTAATAAAGTCATTTATGGTTATACTGACTTGCCGTCAAACATCTGTCGTCTCTTATCCTTTTAACAATTGTTATAATAATCACAAATGATTACAAAAATGTTTCAATGAATAGGACAAAACAAAAAAATTAATTAACACAAGCCAGTATCGATAAATCATAGCAAGATAATTTATCAAAGATCTAATTTGACGGTCCTCAATACTGATATATGATTAAAAGGTTCTGATACCACATGAAATTCAATATATAATTAAAATTCAATGCGACAAAGTATTAGAGAGGAACGTACCTTCAATCATGATTATTTAAGTGTAGATGAAAAAAATAACTTGAGAGAAAAGCCAAGCTTAGGAGTCTTTTGACCTATGCCTATATCAGAACTTGGATGCTAGACTGATGGAGTCACAACTGTATTTATAGGTAGGCTAGGGACTCTTAAGAAAATATTTTAATCCTAGGGGTTTTACGTATTAGTTTATGTCATGACCCAAAACGGGTTATGAGTGACATCCACACTTCACCCTCTAGGTGGGAAAACCAACGACTCCAAACCCCAACTTATATTAGCTATTCAACTCATGCAAAACGATAATATTTATAGTGATTTTTTTGGTTATTTTTTGCAATTTTTCACTTTTCTTGCATATTAAAGTTTTTTTTGTGACCTCAAGTCATTTATGATGTGTTGAGACCATTGGTTCGGTTCCTGGGTCATTCGTTTGGATCTTATGTCAGTTTTCTTATTTTAGAGCCTTAGCTTTTGAAAGCATTGAGTTCAGTTAACATTTCTTGAAAACAAGTTCGGAATCAAATTCTGACAGTTCTGTTAGCTCCAAAATATGGAATTTGGTCTAGACGAACTCTTGGTTGTACCAAAGGCCTTTGTTGTAATTTTATCTTGTTTTGCATATTTTCTTTATTTTGGAGTTTGAAAGTTTGACTTTGTTCAACTTTTAATGATCAGAGTACCAAATTGAAAATTTGACTGTGTTATTAGCTCCAGAATATTGATTTTGGATTAGATGAGTTGTTTGTTCGGGTCCCAAACTAGCCGGACTCATTTTGAATTCTTGATTAGAATTATGAAAGGTTAGATCGTGGGTTGAGTTTAGTTAACATTTTATCAAAACAATTTTGGATCGAAATTTTGTCTATGCTGTTAAGTTTGAAATATCATTTTCGTATAGTATGCATATTTGTTTTGTGTTTATCGGGCTCTGAACTCTTTTTGAACCCTCGTTGGGTGATATTTTCTTTGGTTGGTTAGTACTTTCAATAGTTTCTAGTGTGCCACCCATTTTCTTTTTGTGATCGTAAAGGTATGACATTATGGTTAATGCAATTTTGTCCTTGTGTCATACGATCGCGTGATATTGACTTCCCTTTGACTGAATTTTCTTTTTCACAATCGCTATGGCCTTCATATGATTCCAATGATTCATGCCTTCTTGTTCTTTATGATTGTGGTGGCCTTCTCACAATCCTGATACTCCGGAAATTTTCTCTACGCGATTGAGATCCTCTTGACGCGATCACGATGAACACCTGGTACTTGAATATATCTTAAAAACCCAATTTTAGCTTAAATCTCTCATTATTTTTCACTCTAAACTTCATTGTTGAACTTAAAGCTTCATGGGTTCCATATTTAGGCTTGGAAAGCATTGGGAGACGTTCATAATCATTCTTCGATCATTATTTGTTAAGTTTTTTCTCCATTTGATTAGTTTCATTCCCAAATTCTCAAATTTATTCAATGTTATTTACTAATTTAATCTTGATTCTTGCTGTTTCATAGCTCCGAGCCTAAAATTTGGGTATGATTTTCTGATAATGAGAGGAACATGTTGATATCTTTTGTTAGGAGCTATTAAGTTACCTGGCCCGCAGGCTCATTTTGACTCGAGTTTTGACCCCGACCAGATCTTAGATTTATGGGTACTATTAGATTATTTTTAATGTGAGGATTATTATTTTGCTGGATTCGTGATTGTTCGGGATTATTTGGAGCATTTTTGAGCACTTCAAGCCGATTCCCGGTGTTTATGAGCTTTATCTTTGGACATAAATTAGACTATGACTTACTGATCTTAGAATTGACTTATATTAAACATAAATGTATTAATTATCATCCTTGGGTTGGGAATTTTAGGTTGGTATCACTAACCTTTTTTTTCTCTTTCAGTTTGATTCTTTTACTTTTTGTTTCGATATTGGTGTAGACATTATGATTACCTATTTGTGGCCCTGAGGTGGCCTTGTATTGACCATGAAAAATATATTGTGAGATATCTTAAATGTAGATGAGTTCCAAACATCAATTTTTTCTTACTTTGTACTGTAGAGCTTCCCGAGCATGTGTAGGGCCGACGAGATGATTGTATACTTATTAATTGTGGTTGTGCATAATATCATCACAAAACATGATTTTTTATGCATTGATTTCTATTATTTTATGGTCGAGGGCCCAATATTATTAATTTTGAAATCTTGCATGGCCTTGAAGGCCTATTTTCATATATTGATAACCGACACCATTACAAGATTTGTAATAAATAAAAGTTAATGACAAAGGTTTTGACATTATAGGCTAATACCACCATGAATATTTGGTATATAAATTTAAACCATGTTGTTAATTGGTAATAACTGATTTTCTCAACTTGTTTCAGTCCCCATTGTTGATTAGGCACCTGATAGTTATATTTTCTACTTGTTTTAGTCCAGACCTTAAACCTAAGAACGGGTTTGATGACCTTGCTAGCACCTAGAGCTTTGGACCAATATTGGATGCTGAGTGTTACTCATTACCTAATTTTAGACCTAGACTTAGTCAGACATAAATATTGAGATTTTGACTAGTTTTAAATCCGGTGATGGCCGATCACATGCATTGAGACCCCTGAGATACTTCTGATTATGAGATAATTCTATTTACAAGATAATGATTCTGAGATTCTAATATCGAGTGTATGCTTTGAAGGCCTCCACGGGTCCTTGTCGATCTAGGCTGTAACTGGAGGAGGGTTTTTAGTTGAGGACTCCCATGGATCCCTCTCGTACAAGCAAAAGAGACGGAATGGGGAGCACGCGGTATTAATGAGACAAATGGTACCATCGCATCATGTGTGTGTTACTTTTCACACTTGTTTTTCTTTGATGAACCTTCTGGTCTTATTGGGGGGGGGGAGGCAGTGACTGAGATCTACTTTATTGTATCTTACTTTCTTATAGGGTATCGATAAGGTTTTGTTTGCAATATTACTTGTTACTTCATGCTTTCTTTACTCATGGAAATCATTTAGTAGTTATTGTGGACTAACCTTATCTAGTGAACTCTATTTATATGTGGGGTATCATCTAGTAATTTCTCTACCTTTTGTATTTTATTGAGGTTACCGCTACACCACCTTTCTCTATTTTCCTCACTTTTTTATTAATAGAAAGACTCAGTATGTCTGTACTACTTTATCTGGGTTCTCCTATTATTGTTGTTAGCTAGCTCTTTTATTTGTATTCCTTCTTTTGCTAGTTTATCTTTAGCAATCCTTGTTTGTCCATATACATATTTTCCATGCCTTTGTAGCTTATTTTCTTCTTTATCTGGAATTTACTGCTTTTATTTCCTACAATTGTCCAGTCAGCCTATGATGCCAACTGGGTACTTGATTGCTTCAGCTATTGGTACTCATACTACACTTTTGCATCTTCTTAGTGTAGACCCTAGTACGATTCAATGAAATTAATTGCAGGTTCATTCTTGAATTGAGATCTCTAAGGTAGAAGATGGTTCCGGGTGTTCGGACCTTATTTTACCATTCTATTATTTTTATTTTATTTTTTTTGTACCTTCACAGATAGTGTATGTATTTCTTGTTGGATATTTTTGTATTCATACTTAGTGGCTCACTATACCAGTTTACTTGGTTTTGGGGTTTATTTCTATTTTATGATATTAGAACTTGATTCATCTCTTATCTTCTGCTTTTGTTATTATTTTTGCTTTTATATGTTGTTGGATGGCTTGCCTACAGTGGGTGGTAGGTGCCTTTAACTTGAGAAATAGGGTCTTGACAATTTGGTATCTGGCTTAGGTTTGTTGGTATCTTGGGTACATAATAAAGTGTTTAGTAAAGTTCCACAGATCGGTGCGATGGTATTTGTATCCTATTTTTGGGAGGATATAGTGACATATGAAGGAAATCATTCTCTTTTTATTTGTATGTCAAGCATTGCGTCCTAGTTGGTCATATGAAATCTCCTTTGTTCTTGTTTATTCTTCTGTAGATGGAATGTGCACAATCTTACGCAGTGTTAGAAGATGAGGAGCCTGCCGTACCACTAGTTAGATATCCATCTAGGTGCCATGTTATAGGTTGACTTTGAGGTTGAGGAAGCGATCATACTATGACACCTGTTAGAGATGCTTTAATTGTTAAAGCTCTAGAGGTAGAGGTTGAGCCCGAGCCTTAGCCAGTTCAGCTGCCACCTAGAGTCCGGAGGCCATCTTATGTTATTCCTGAGCCATCACTAGAAGGGTTCATTGCTACACCAGTTCTTGAGGATGTGATACTTTGAATTTTTAGTTTAGTAGGGGTGTTCCATAGGTAGGGATATCACCCGACATGTGGGGTATTTCTCACTCCAAAGGTGAGTTTAGAGGATTAAAACAGGGTTCCTTATCCATTTCTAAGTATGTGGCTAGATTCTATGAGTCGGTTGAGCACATTTCTATGATTTTTCCTTCTAAGTATGAGAGGGTTTAGAGATTTATTGATGGTTTGTCTTGCCACTCCGTCTAGCACTAGAGCCTTTGGTAGCAATGGGCCATTCTTTCAGTCAAATTACTATCCACGCAATATTTGGTGACAATTGAATTCCAAGGCTTCCTTATATACAAGTATAGAGGGGGTGGAATTGAAATTACATTCAATTCTGTTTTAATTTCACAATCTTCCACAACCTTCTTACCTAATAAAACAAAAATAGTAAAAGTAATAATAAAGGAAAACGTGGGCGGCTAAAGGAAAAGAAAGAAAAGAAAAGAAGAAAAACAAGAAAGTTAGGCAAACATCATTTTCAGCCTACTTTCTTTGACAATTTTTTACAACAATTAATCAACTTTATTAAAGCTGAGCAACGTTACTTGTTTTGTTTTTTCTTTGTGCTTTCTGCTACTACCTTTATAAAAGGGAAAATGACATATTTGTCTTCATCTGCCTCCATTATTATTCTGACCTATGTCCTTTGCCTTTTGAGGTAGAGTAATTATTATTCTGTTTCTTGGCCTTATCCATCATAATTGCAATAAGACTATCGAAAACATCTTCTGCACAGAGATTTTCAATTGGTTGTGATTCCCCAGTATATTCTGCATCCTTCATTGAGGTTGATGATCCTTCCGAATATGGACTGTCATCTACTTTGAAATTTTTAATAAAATCTGTTTTTACCTTATTAAGGTATTCTGCTATCAAATCTTGAGTAGTAGCATGGGAATTTTAAATCCTCATTAATTTCTTCAATTTATTAAAATAGGAGGAAGTATCATCTTCAACTTCTGTCTTGACCTTTTTCTGACGTTTCTTCAAATTTTGAATAATTGAGGAAATTGTATCCTCCAATTCCCATCCATATCTCTTGGTAGGATTGGCAGGCTCTTTATCTACTAATTTAAACCAAAACTTACAAAGAAATTTTCTTTTTAAGCATATAATGCCTTGATTGGTTTTTCCTGTTTCACGAATCCATTTCCATATCCATAGTATTCCTGTTTGCATAAAGAAAAATAATGATGCAGATCCTTCGATATAATCGTGGACTTCTGGAGTAACTCCTGGCATGAATTGTATCCATTCTTTATAATATCCCATATAAGGTTCTTGTAGGATCTGAATATCAGGTCCTATCATATTCCACCATGAATATAACCATGTAGGTATCAATTTTCCCTCTTGACTGTTGATAAATATTTCTGGATTCAATTTAATCCACTAGGAATTCCCATGTTTTTTATTCTCATAATAAAATATATATGAGAATACATCAATATAATCAAAATAATTAAAAGTCATCTTAATATCAGTTCTTGGAATTATAAATTCCTTTGACTTGAATGGGCTAATTCCCCACTCATATGGAGATATAATCTTTTTTAAATAAAATTTAGAGAAATTTCTCTCTGCTCCAGGTTTATTATTCGGAAATAGAGTAAATTTCTGTCGTATTTGTTGCCAGTAGAATGTATTCATGATACATCCTATTTTTCCCTTCTCTGAATGAGAAATATAAATTTTTCATATATCTGTTCATTAACAGCCATGGATCATTTAAATAATTCTTATCTTCATGATGTAAAGGAAATATAATCTCTTTATTGTTTTTTACCAAATATTGGTTCCTGTCATTGTCTTCAGATTGTTGAAGTTTCTGGGCATATGGGCCTGTTGTGGATTTGCTAGAAGAAGTCTCTATTAATATAACTTTAGGTCGAGAGATATTATCTCTGGCTGATGCAGAAGCACCTCTGCTCCTTCTTTTGATATTTTTGCCTTTACTCCTATTAGGAGTAATCCATTCTGGATTCATATTCCTGCAAAGCAGTTTTCTTGAATATTAAGAGTAATCAGGAAAAGAATATCTTCCATAACATCCATACATAATGAAGATAAAAGCTGTAGTATAGCATAAATAGTTTCATCATTGATGAAATTTATATAAGCATTCATGTTAACTCTCCTGCAAATATTCACGGGTTAAAAAATCAGGTATAAAATTATTATCTTCTTTAATATATTGAATTTCAAAATCAAATGGAGCTAAATGAGCTTGCCATCTCGCAAACATTTGTTTAGAAACATCATGTTTAAAATCTTTATTAAACATGAATTTTGCTGCTTGACAATCTGTTCTTATTAAGAACTTTGTATTGTATAAATCATCTTGAAATTTTAAAACACATTTTACTATAGCAAGAATTTCTTTAGCTACAGTAGCATAATTCTTTTGAATATTAGTCCATTTTTCAGAACAAAATCTTATTAAATATTCTTGTTTATTTTGTGGATTTATTTGTTTTAATATTCCACCATAACCAATGTCAGAAGCATCAGTTTCAATATATTTTTCCCAATTTGGCTTAGCTAACATTAAGCACGGTAAAGATTTTACTTTTTCCTTTATTTTCTTTACTAATTCAATATGTTTATTAGTCCAAGGATTAACATCCTTTTTCAATCTATTATATAAAATAGCTGCATCAGAGGATAGATTCTTATAATAAGGAGAGATATAATTTAAACTCCCTAAAAATCTTTGTAATTGATTTTTTTCAGTAATTTCATCAGGAAATTTAGAAGAAAAATCAATACTTCTAGTAATAGGAATTAGTTTTCCTTCTTCAATATTATGTCCTAAAAATCTAATTTTAGTCTGGAATATACTCATTTTGGATTTAGATATTACTAAACCATTTGCAATGACAATTTTCTTAAATATATCAATGTGTCTGATATGATCCTGCACAGTATTAGAAAAGATTAGTATATCATCAATGTATACAATAATAAAACTACTATAAGTAGTAAAATATCATTCATGATATGTTGAAATTCTGATGGGTATTTTTCAACCCAAATGGCATAACATTCCATTCATAATGACCAAATGAAACTGTAAATGCAGTTTTATACCTATCAGATTCATTAATCTGTATTTTTCAATATCCAAATCTTATATCAAATTTAGAAAATATATTTGACTGGTATAACCTGTCTAATAAGTCCTTTTTATTAGGAATTGGATATGTTATCCATTTTAATACCTTATTTTAGGATTTATAGTTTATAACTAATCGAGGAGTTCCTCTTTCTTGTTCTGCATGTTTATTAACATAAAATGCAGTACAACTTCATGGAGAATTAGAACTTCTAATTAATTTCTTTTCAATTAAGGTTGCAATTTCTTTTTTGCAATATTCTAAATATTCTATATTCATTTGGCATGGCCTTGCTTTTGAAGGAATATTTTTCTTAGAGAAATTTTCTTCATAAGGAAGACTAACAATATATTTCTTTCTGTCCCAAAATGCAGGGGGGAAATCATTACAAATCGATACGGATAAACCCATTTCTATCCTTTTTATTTTATCCTTTAATTTAGGATTTTGTAATTGATCAGAAATATTATAAATCATTAATTCCTGTTGAAGATAATTTAAATGATTTATTTTATAATTGATTAAATTTATTGGATTTATTTTATCAAATACCCATGGAAATATAATTTCTCTATCTTCATAAGTACCTATTAAACCATGTTCATCAATATTTTTTAATGGTAGAATTCTATTTATAAATGGTAATCCTAAAATAACATTATGAGCTAAATTCTTTATAAGAATAAAAGAATGCTCAATACAATTTTTATTTTGGCAAATATAAGCCTTTGGTAATTTGTATGATACTGATAGTTTATTACCATCAACTCCAGTTACATTTCTAGTAGTTTTAACAAAATATTTTGGTGGAATTAATCCTTCTCTAATGCAATTTAAATCTGCACCAGAATCAATTAATGTAATAATATTTTTATATATTAGATTTTTATCAACTAATAAGTTGATTTTAATCAACCATTTTATTGTAGAAAATATATTTATAGCACTCATAAATTCTTCTTCCATCTGTCTATTAGAAGAGGAAGGAATATCAATAATTCTTGGATTAGAATTATTATTTTTTACTTCTAAATTAATAATCCTTTTTTTAAATTTTTTATGATTTCTTTAGTGGGTACTAATGGAATTGTCCATTTATTTAACCCATCTAAATTTTGTGAAAGTTCATATTCTTCCTGCCTAGCATTTTTAATATTATGTTTATATGATTTAAAAATATTTATTTTTTAATCAGATTCAATATCTATATCAGGGTTATTTCCTGAAGAACGAAGCATCGCTATCTCTTCATCAAGGATTCTGACTGTAATTTGAAGAAATCCTAATTCTTCTTCAACCATTTTATCACATGCAATATTTAATATTTTTGTCAAGATGTCTTGACCTAAAAATTCCATAATTTTTAGAATAGTTATTAACTCTTTATCCTCGAAATATGCTAAATAAAAAATTTGATTGTTATGATTTTCAATGCATGATTAGTCAGTTTAAGACTAATTTGGGATTAATGTTTTACTTTCTTGGTATTAAAGTTACTTAATTGGAAGAAAGTAATTCTTTCCTCTCAAAAAAAATTATGCTAGTGATATTTTGAAGCGGTTTAATATGGACAAAGTCAAACCAATTTCGACCCAGATTGAAGAAAAATTGAAGTTAACGACAGATAAAACTGAAATGTTATCGATGCTACGTATTTTAGAAAATTGATAGGAAATTTAAGATACTTGGCTTCTACAAGGCCTAATATCACTTATGAAATTGGATTGATTAGCGGATTTATGAAATCTCCACGCCAATCCCATTTTCAAGTAGCTAAAAAATTTTGAGATATATTTGAGGTACACACTCTGATGGCAAATTTTATTTAAAGACTAATGATGGTAGTTTTGTTGGATTCACAAACAATGATTGACCTGGTTGTATAATGCAAACAAAAAGTACTGAAGGCTATGTATTTTATTTAGATTGGTGTATTTTCTTGGTCTTTAAAAAAGGAACAAGTTGTTGCATTATCAATAACTGAAGTAGAGTACATGGCCGCAATGAATAGTGCTACACAAGCATTATGGCTAAGAAAAATGCTTGATTTTCTTCAATACGAGTAAGATAGTCCTATAAAAATATTTTGTAATAACAATTTCGCCATTAACTTAACAAAGAATCATGTTTTTCATGACCACAACAAATACATTGACACCAAATTTTATTTTATTCACGATTTGGTTCAAGATAAAAAAGATAGTGATTGATTATTGCAAGACTGAAGAACAAATTGCTGATTTTTACAAAGCAATTGAAGTTAGAAGTTTTCATAAAGTTGAAGATGTTAGGTATGGTCAAGTTTTAAGATTTTGATTTAAGGGAGGTTATGTAGGAAGTAAATGAAAAGTAGGAATCCTAAGTTGTTTAGAATTGCCTAAGTTTAGTTAGAATTTGATTTCTTATTTAATTCATGTTAGGATTATTTTGTCCTAATTTATATTGGAATAAGTTTTTTAATCCTAGTTCAATTTGGCTTTTTAGTACTATAAATAAGGGTGCTATGGTGATTAATTCCTCTAGTTTGATTTATTCCTTCTATATATTCATTGTTGAGTCTTTCACCTGTGTCAATATTATTTCTGAGTGCTTTTAATTACGTTAAAAAGTAATGAGTTTATGCCATTCTCGGAAAGACACTCTATCCATCATAATAATAACGAGAAATCGTAAAACATGTAAAGCGTGTAAATATTGCTATCTTTTCTAGTAGAACAGCACATAAGACAGAACCTTCCAATATGACTAAAATATTGCAAGCCATTATAAGGTCAAGGTTAAAGATACATATAAAATGTAAATGAGGGATATTCATAGATTTCTGGAGAACACACATCAGGAAGTTTCCTCGTTACTTAGACCAAAATAGTGAAGACAGAAACATGCATTATTTAATTTTACATCAGTTGACATGTAAAATTTAAGTCTTTCGAAATAAATATGGAAAGGCTCTAGCACGTAGTTTATATCGCCTAATGTAGAATAATTAGAGCATCCGTAGTTTATACAGGCTAATGTAGAATAATAAAATTCATAAGCATGCGTTTTATCTTTCCTTATCTACTTTCCCATGGATCCTAAAGATCAGAAAAATGAAAACGGAGGTATTCCTTTGTAGTACGAACAATCTTGATTAGACTGTGTATGCTCTCAGCAATTTGTGTCCAAATCTGAGGATCTTCTGCAGGTACGAAAATGTACCATCTTGAGAAACACAACTATTGCAGGAAGCAGCATTGCCAGCACCTTAACATCTTGATCATCGTTCATCATCACAACCGCCCATAAGTTGCAAGTATATCTCTTAGCTTCTTTGCTTCAGCATCCAGGCTGTCAAAGCTAGTTGAACTAGGCATCCTCCAACTCCAATTTCCAAACTGCAATTAGTGAATACATAGGAAAACGAAAACAATGTCACTTATCAGATAGGATTCAAGAGAAATTGTGAGACAGTAAAGGACTCATTTAGTTTGATGTGTTGGATGAAATAGTCGATGATATAAAACTTGGTATTGCTTTTAGTTTGAAATTTGAATACTGCATGACGAATCCTCGTATAATTTAATACACCAATTAGATTATAATTTTTGAACCTAATATAACAAGGAATAACTATACATGGATTAAACACCAGAAGATAAAAATACCCTTTATAATTCCTCAAACCCATAAACACCCTTTCAATTTTTATCAAGTTTAAGAGATAAATTTGTATCTTAAATTTTTTCCTATATATGCATTTCTAGTTCAAAGAACCAAACACCTCATATAAATTAATCTTTGTATTACGATCCCACATATCTTGTTTCTGTACCAAACGACTCCTAAAATCATGAAGTTCCACTATATAACAAGTAAACACCAGTATATTGACGTGGTTACTATAGATATTATCATAATTCAGAATTTCAGATGTTATAGATAAGGAAAGGCATTTGATATTGAAGGAAAGGCATTTGATATTGAAGGAAATAGTATGTATTTTGTTCCAAAGCTGAAAAGTCCGAAAGTGCTAATATAATTAAAAGGTACTAGATGCCACAAATTTGCACATAAACAGTTGAGCATGAGGGAACAGTGAGTGCAGACTGAGAACTACTAAGTAGGAAGGGAAAAGGGGCAAATATAACCCCCTCAACTTTGCAATTTAGAGCAGATTTATCCTTCGTAAAAAAGTGTGTGCATGTATACCCCTGACGTCCAACAAATAGTGCATAGTTATCCTTTTCGTTAACAAACCTATATTTACTGAACTTAAACAGTTTCTAAAGCTGATTCTTTCAGTTTAAAAGATGCTATGTGGAATTACCTCACCCGGTTTCTTTAACCCTCAAAACCGATCAAGACCCACCCAAATGAAAAAAACTCAATCCCTCTTCTACTCAGTAATAAAATGGGTTTGGATTTGAATAAATGATGGATTGGGTTTTCTTTAGTTGGGCCAGGAGGGGTAAAGAAAATGAGTGTGGTAATTTCTTAAAGCTACACAACATATTTTAAATTAAGAAATCAGCTTTAGGATTTTTTAAATTCTGCCCATTAATGAAAAGGGTGAATATCCACCATTTGTTAGATGGAGAGGGTATCTATGCACCATTTGTTAAATAGCAATGGTATATATGCATCACTATTTTAACGAGGGTACATCCGCCCTAAATCACAAAATTAAGAAGTATATTTGCACCTTCTGCAAAGTAGGAATAATAGGGACAGCAAGTTATCTAGTATCCCTAAGTGACTGAGCTAACCAAACAACAGAAACAGGAAGATAACTTCAGACATACCTCCAACATCCGTTGACAGTTAATATAAGGTTTAGAGAACTAATCTAGCTTCAATATAGACCAAACTCTACCAACAGACAGCCTATAAGTGATAATGATCGAGCATTGGTCACTGACTATTCATTATATGGAAGCAGATTTATTTCTTTACCTGAGTGGCTGGAATGTTCATTCTGGAATCACTCCCAAGCCCAAGTATATCCTGCATTGGTATAATTGCAATACGGGCTACAGAAGAAACTGCACCTTCGATCAGGCCCCATGATATTTCCTCTTCCTTAATGTTTGATAAGTACTTTAGCACCTGATAATCAGTGTAAGTGAACAACAGCCTTGTTTCATTGTCATCTCATGTTATGTATAGCAAAAAAAACACATGGTTTAGTCAAATGCATCATACTAACATTGGACTTCTCTTCCTGTGGCAAGATATCCCACCAACCTCGGATCTAAGACATGCAAACAAAAGAAAAGTGCTTACAAATGTTGGATGGGGAGTAATTATACTAGGGAGGGGGCTGAAACACAATAAATTAAGATCAGGCACTGAAGATTACTGTATCATTGTCATGTGTTCCAGTATACACTACTTGGTTCTGCTCGTGATTGTGAGGTAAATGAGGGTTTTCTGCGTCACTGCCGAATGCTGAATGACCAAGGAAGAACAAGTTTATACCAAGAATGCCCCATAAAATTCAACCCTACTTTCTGCACACATTCTATAGGTATGAGAGAGGATATAAATACCAAACTGGAGAACGGCCATTCCAGGTGCTTCAATGGACTTTCTAAGCTGAACAACATCCTTGGTGATAACTCCCTGTCATTTAGCATTACTAGAAATGAGAAGATATAGCAATAAAGCAATAAAATTGCATAAACAAATAAAAATTCCCTTTTACCTAGACACTATTCAAATTCAGAGAGTACAAACTAGTCTCATCAAGACATGATAAATAAACTGGATACATCAAATCCAAAACCTGAAGCCAAAATCATACAAACATATTTAATGTAAAAACAAAAGTATTTTTTTGGTAGGTAGTTAAATAGGACGGATAAATGAACAAGACTTGTGACAGGTAAGCCAAATGTAAGCAAAGTATCATATCCTTTAAAAAGAGTGGTGGTGAGTGGTAGCGACGGTCCCAATAATTCATGTCATTAAGGGTAAGATAGAAATAATAATATTAAATAGTTTCCAAAGAGAAAACGACGGCATTCTTTTCAGAAAATACTAAAAAGGAAGGTGTCACATAAAATGGTATAGAGAGAGTACATATTATCTAAGATATACATATATGATACACCCGACACTTTCACAAGCGTGTGTTGTGTGATTGCATGCATGTAGAACTCGCTGACATAATCTAGAATCCAAATCTCTTATGTAAGATGCCATAATACCGTTCACACTACTTAATGGCAGTCTCACAAATGTTCAGGGTGATAAAGAACTTACAAAGATCAATCTTTCTATCAAACCGAGAAATTCAGGGTGATAAAGAACTTATAAAGATTAATCTTTCTATATAACCGAGAAATTCATGAGAGCCAATGGCAAAAGGTTCAAATTTCGGTGGATGATGTGCCCGCCCCCTTACCCTTCTCTAATTAAATACCAGGCTTTTCTCCATGTCAGAAATCAATACCGTGATGCCCAAACCTACACATCACAAGTTGCGCTCTTATCACTAGACTAAATACCTGGGGGCAACATACAAAGATCAACTTAAATTCCCTGATATATATGATCAAGTAATTACTGCTGACAGACTTGAATATGAAAAAAAAATCACCATGCCAGACATTGCATGGACTAAGCACTCGGCTTGTAAATGTAAAGCAAGTCTAATGATTGTTTCAACTTAAATTAAGTCCATCTACGTTGACTAGATTTGGCTATAACCATTTCTTTTTTTGACTTGCCATAAGCATGAAACTGAAATTCAACTTAACTGGATGTTAGAAGCTTAATCCAAATCCAAATAGGAAAAGACCATCTTCATTCACGTGACCACAAATTTTTGTTCTAGAACTGAGGCTCATCTTGAAAATTCAGAAAAATTGACTTGTATGCTTGAATGAGGTCGAAAGAGAGAAAATAATGATGAAAGATAAACAGCTAAAACATATGTTAAGTTTGCGTGCACACAAAAACAGGTTCATGAGATCTGCTGTCAATTTATTGCTTTAACCAATTCAACCAGAAACTGCCAAACAAATGGGTTGCATGCAATCTTTTCTTCTCCTTTCTATCTTCTTAAAGGCATTATTTTTTCTTCCTAAAAGATGAAATTATTCGGAGTATCTGACCATTCAAATGTCTACCAAATTACAAAAGAATATTCCAGGGGAGACATTAAAGCAGACATTTCCTTTTCATTGATAGGAACATTAAAGCAAACATCAAGACAATCAGAGATTTCAGAGAGAGAATCAGTTGTATGCTTTCCTAAGATGTACCAAGTCTTCTGCTATGATATTGATCTTCCCAACAGCTTGGAAGATAGCATCAAACAAAGGTTTTCCAGGTCCCACCTAAATCTTTAAAATAAAACAATGAGATAACTTTTGACATTAAGATTCAAAACATGAAAGAAATATGAAGAGATCTGACCTTCCACCGTCCCAGTATTGCGACTTTTGCCTCTGCAGTATGGATTATAAAAATTGCATCAGTGCCCGATTGATACAAAGTAACATGTAAGCCTGTAAACATCCAACAGTAGTTACCAGAAGGAACAGCCCAAAATCCAGAAAATCCTCTAAAGTGATCTATCCTAAATTCATCAAAAAGATCCGTTGCACGTCGAATACGGCGCACCCACCAAGAAAATCCATCCTTCTCCATGGCTTTCCAATCATAGAGAGGGCTTTTTAGCCAAAAAAGAGAAAATAAAAAAGAAAAGACAGTTAGAAGCGGACACCAAATCAATTGACAGTATAACACTGAACCTAGATATGATCTGCCAGTGGACTAAAACAAGTTTCCACCAAGTATGTATTCTAAAAGCAATAATTAGATATACATCTATACTCAAATAGATATTTTTCGGACTAAGAAAATGTTTGAACCAATCTAGTGTCCGAATAACACTTACCTGCCCCACAGTTGACCAGTTTCACTAAAGGCGTCTGGAGGAACACCACTAACAATAAGAGGGAAACTTTTCCTATTCTGCCACAGAGATAGATGGTTTATGCAGATCAGAAGGCTTTAAAAGTTAGTAGAGGTAATTCACCAACTTATTTAATGCCAAGGTCCAAGGAGATACAAACCAGCAAAAACTGTTTCTTGTTGGCCCAAACATCAGCACTATGATATCCAACATATATTGGCATGTCTCCCATTATACTGATTCCTTTGGTTCGTGCATATTCACGAACTTTTTTCCATTGTCTTTGAAATAAGAACTGTTGTGTGATGAATATGTCAATCTGTTTCAGGTAACATTATATCAATGTTCAATGTCTGCTAAATATCAAGGATCCAGCTTGGGCAGCATTCAAATTTTTAAAGAGGTCTTACAAATTCTTTTTCATTTTGATAAACTTCTTCCAGAGCTGCAAGATGGCGATTTTTCAATGGTTCAGGCCAATCGTACCAGCTAATAGTGTTTAAAGAGTTGTCTATGGCAGCAAAATAAGCAGCATCCTCCAGCCAACCTGCATTTTTTTGAAAAAATTATGTTCAGCAATAGCAAGTGTCAGCAGAACCATTTTTAGCAATTACTAAAACGACCCCTTTTCTGACTTCTTTCATCCCAAAGTGAATATATCAGCAACTGGACCTAAAATTAATTGTGAGGAAGACTAATAACTAATTATAGTGTGATTTTATTTGTGCTGAACAGTTACAGCCTCCTCACTAAGCCCCTCATCTTGCACATGAATATATTCTTTCCTTTTTCTCTCTTTCAATTTGGGTAATTATACTACTGGTGTGATACCCCCCAACCCTGACATGCCTAAAATATTACTGAAGTAATGTAATCAACTCCAAAGATGTGAATTAAGTAATTTGAGAATGCGATCTTTTTATCTTGTATCTCACCCAAAAAGAATCATATTATGTTACTTTTCTAACTTGTAAATGTAATATAACGACATATACGTTCCTTCTTGAATTAGATTGCCAAAACAATATAACTATGCTTTTTAATAGTTTACTTTGATTAAAGAAAAATTACTTCCTCAAAACTAACATGAGCAAGTGGGGTGTAAGAAATATTAATTTTAGAAGTATTTACCAATTACCAATAATAATGACAGCAATGAGTTGGCTTATTTAGGAAAGAATTAGAAAATTTCTAAAACCTCCCTTATCAGATCTTTACATATGAGTAATTTTCTGCTGCCACTAACTAGGGGTCTAACTTCCTTGGTAGTACATTTTACTAAGTTAATTAGAGGTGTGAGAAATATAGGAGAAAAATAATATTGAATTGTGTTTTTACATTATTATGTTCGAACCCAGTCCTTTTCAAAGTAGGATTCTATATATTATTCATATATCTATTCCTATTCTAACACTCCATTCAAGTCATATGTATCAAGCTTGTTACAAATGTAATTAATATGAGGACTAGTGATGAACACGGTGAACATATTTGCAAGAAAACTAGTAAGGATTGCACGGGATTCTCAGTTGCAAAGAAACAAGCTAAAAAAGTAGTATATGTCTCCAGAAAGTAGATCTATCGCCGAAAAATTGCTGAAACTGCTTTAAAATATAGGGGTCATCTCAAAATCAAGAGACGGGTAGATCTTGAACAAGAAAGTCACCGAAAAACTCCGAAAAACTGAATGAACATCGTGGAACCCTGATTTCTCCGATCAGATCGGGAGGAAAACTCCAGGAGTCTAGTCGGGGTACCTAGACAACTCCAAGAGAAAAAAGATCAGCTCAAACAATCAACCCAAACAACTCTCACGCGCTCGGCATGTGACCCAAATATCATCGAGAAATCTCACCTCTATCCAACGCATGAGAGTGCGTGAGGGTTATGTTTTCCGATGGTTCGGGGTGGGATTTGGTCGCCTAATCTTTCTGAAACTCGTGATAATATTGATTTTCCAACAACACCAACAAAATAGAAGATAATGGAAATCAGCCCCAAGAATCGCCGAAAATTGACGCACAATGCCTTGTCTAACTGAATTTTCTTTCCTTGAAATCATGTCTGAGGAGTCATCGGAAAGATGCATAGTGCTACACAAATCAAATATGAGGAGTCACCGACAAGGCACAAGGCACATGGTGACTGTTTTCTCTATCCATAGGGATGACAGACGGAGCAGTTGCGGGGCAAACCTATGAAGACTTCAACCCTTGCTCCGCTCCGCCCGTATAAACTCGCCCATCCTGCACCACTTAACTTTTAAAAAAATTTATTTTCTATCTTAATTCCTAACAATTGTTCTACAATGTTATCTCTTCAAATTATGCAATTTTGTTTAGTTTAAACATGAAAGATTGACATTTATGTTCGTTTTTCAAAGCTCAATTGCTTTATACTAAGAGTCAGTATATATAAAAAAAATTCAACTGTTGTTTTGATATTTTAAGGTATAAGACTAATAATTTATAGTGTTATACATGTAGTTTTAAGTATCTCATATTTTTAAATAAAGCTACCTATAATCTTAGGTAAATTTGCGAGAATAATATTAACTTTTAGCTTTTTTTTTAATTTAAACCAGCATAGATCCACAATCAGCCCGCCTCACATCATTTTAGAAAAAAATTATTTCAACCTGCCTCGTACCGACCCCGCACTCGCATAGTCTAAAACCGCCCCGCCCATTTTCCTTCCATATCTGTCCTAGATGCTTCTCATAACAATCCTTTTCAAATGATTGTTTTTCATGCATGTATTTTTTGTTCATGCATAAATTGTTGGCCCATCTTCTGCTAACATAATCATTGGTCAGATGGACGGCTATATGAGTTATAATCGCCCGTCAACCACAGAAGCTTGTTTGATTCTATAACAAGATCGTAGAAGCTCTGATACTATCTGAGAAATATAAGAGAAATATTATTGAGTTGTGTTTTTACATTATTAGAATGAGATCCTATTATAGACACTATATTATGATCCTTTTCAAGTAAGATCCTATATACTATTCTAATTCCTATTCTAACAGGAGGCAAAATAAATTTAAAAATATACATGTTTTCAACCTCCTCCAATATTACGAAAGCTTCACCACAAATCCCACTGACCCACCACCTATACATTTTGCTATATAAATGGACCCGAACACCAAAAATAGATCTTCAATCATTCCTGTTGGAAGCAACTCCACAGTAAGAACTTTCTAACTCAGTCTCCTTCATTGTTTTATTCCATTCTTTATCCGACTATACTTTTTTGCTGAAACAGTGTCTTTAATATACTTGTATTTCATTTCGGTATCCCACATGCACATATCTTTAGATGCACAAACAAAGAACCACTAATATCTACTCTTGTGTAGAGGTATAAAAAGATATTGTTAAACTAGTGGAAAGTTAACTAGAATATCCCTGGTTTTTAAAGAGCGATTAACATGGTATATGTAATAGGTAGACCATGGTAGTTGAATGACAATTCTTCTGCATCAAGTCCTTAAACTCGAAACTGAGGTATGTGGAGAGGCCTGGGCCTCTAACTGTGTTTTCTCTAATTGCACGACTTCCAAGTGTTCAATAAAATGTATCCAAAATGATTTAAGGTGTTTTGTGCAATGTCCTTGTGCGAACAAGCATGTGCTTGCGTTGCTAGCTTATGAAAAATATTACTAATATGTTCACTATGCAAATTTAAGTTTTTGGATTACGTTATGTTCTTATGGCATTCTTTGGATTTCTCCAGTGATTGTGGCATATTTATGCTAAATTAAGATGTTTATGTTTCAGCTCCTAGACTCTTCACTTTCGATGTCATATCCGTGTCGGATTCTTCGAAAATACACCCTTCTTGGATAAATCAACATACACCCATTGACATTTTTTGAAAAGTCCGAGCAACGTAGGTTTCAGTGGAACACCTAACGCTAAATAAATGTTTGAACGACTCGAAACCTTGTGATTATATAGGAAATACTATAGATGTCCAAGTTGACGTGTTAAACCTTTCCCCAAGAACCTATATTCCTTGAACTCTCCTAAAATGTTGTCGCACCCATGTCAGATTCCCCAAACTACTTTCTGAGGATTGACCCACAACCATCGGCATTTTTAGGTCCAATAACATAGCCCAAAACCACATATACAAGTTTGGGACTACTTTACTTTGGTGCCTGCGTGGATACCTATGTGGATGATGCCCATGCTTTTCATTGATGCCACCTAATTGGCTTTGACGTACCCTTACTGTGAGGTTGCTGGCATTCTCGTTGATACATGGTTATGCCAGCGTATTAAAGTATTCTGCCTAGCTATGTATTGCATCTTGATTGCACAGACTTAAGCATATGGTTATAAATATGTATGACTTCAAAGAAGTTGAATATCATGTTTTTTAAAGGCAGTTCTGCGAGATTTACTGGGTATTTTTAAACTCACTTCCTTACCTTTAATCATTCAATTACTTAGCATGCACCGTTGAGCCTAGAGGTTGAATCGATTTGAGCCAGTTGCAATGGTATAAGGGAGCTTCCTCTTTTATTCTGTTGAGGCCAAGATATTTTCTGTTGTATACTTCTAAATGTGGATTGTCTCCACCTTCTTATATTTTCTAGAAGCACCACAAGGACTCTGTGAGAGTGTATATATTTTGGGGACAAATAGTTGATATAGTCCTTTGATGGGATGTTATGGCATATGAATCACATCTTGAGAATCATTTAAGTTAGCATAATTGTTTATAATGTTGATTGGGCTGTTTGATGTCTTGTTTATGCATATGGTTAATATGTGATATGGGACGCGGGGTTATGCTGTCCCGTGTGGGTCACCACCTCCTAGGTAGAGTTGTGACAACTGGTTTCAAGATAAAAACCTTCATAAAATCTGAAACTTCAGCTAGCAAACAAAAAGGATTAGGAGATGATACATAGCACATATAGTAGGCATTGACATGTAAACCTACCAGGGGTTACTATCTTACTGACATAAAAACCAAAACCTCTCCTTGTCCTAATAGAGCAACCATACAGAGTAAGAATCATTATCTTAGTTTGACAGACCATGGTTTTCCTTGCTCCTATTATTCACCTTAATCAAGAAACAAAATAAGTTTATCTTACTCGAAATATTTGGATCCTGGCGAAAATTCTCGAGCTGGTCTTTCAGTTTCCCTTCACTGGAGAGAAGCCTCTTTGCTGCCTAAAATAATCAAGATATTAGTCTTTAGGATCATCTGCGCTATCAATTTTTTTAAGGGAAAAATTATTTATCTATAATGACAACGAAAAAAGGACAGATAAAGGTCGAGTTCAGAAGAATAAAAATTTGAAGAAGACATGTAAGGAAGTTGAAGAGATGAGAAATATTTGTTTATTTCTAAGCCTGCTTTCTCTTCTACCCACAGCCAAAACTTTTCTTTTGAAACTATTTTCCAACCCTTTGGTTTCTCAAAGTTCATGTTATATAATAAAAGAACTAGAAACAAGTATCTGCTCATTGTTTACCTTGGTTATTAAAGGATCTTTTATCTCAGCAATAGTCGAGTAATTGACATGATCTGTAGGTCTTCAGAACAATGAAACGAAAACAATAAGAATTGGATGTGAAATAATGCTCCAGTTAATTTCTATGTGCTGAAAACTAATGAATTGGAAGGAGAATTATACAGAGGCTCACATCGGCTCTGGAAGGTCCTCCTTATTTAGTAAACCATCATCAACAAGTTCTTGAAGAGAAATCAAAAGGGTGTTACCACAATTTGCATCCTGAAAGCAACCATTGATAAACTGTCATTTCAATGTTGTAAAGATTAACAATATGATCGTCTAAAGATCTTTACCAGTGTTATCAAAAGAGAAAAGCGCAAAAAAAGCTCTAAGATCCGTTGGGGCTTAAAGCGCAAATAAAAGTGTGGGCTTCAATGAAAAAGGCGCAAAGGGAGCATAAATACAAATATTTATGTTTAGTCCAGTACTAATAGTTATAAGCTTGATTGACAAATATATGAACAAAGAAATTGAAAAAAAACTACGACAGAGTGAAATATCAATTGTTTAGTGTCACCAATTCAAAAGAGACTCATTGACAAGGAAAAATATGCCTTAGAAACTTGATGGCGACAGTGAAGCGCACATAAAGCCAGGCGAAGCTCTCAACATGTTTTGAGCTTCGCTTTAGGGCTTAGGCGCGCCTTTGATAACACTGATCTCTACAACATCAGAAAAAATGCAATGATCATTGTCATTGTCTGCATTAATACTTAATCGACTGAATTTCGTTGCAAAGAAAATGAACCCAATATAACATGAATCAAACACAAAATTTCACATTTGTACCTCACTGAATATACATACTGAAGCAGTTCACGTTGCACCAATTTATCCAAAGTACTCAGTAATTTTCTTAAAGAGAAATTAAGCTTCTCCAGTTATCTATTTGAATTTCTATGTCAAGTACAAAGGATGACCAACTCACTTAAAATGGTAAAAAGGAAAATTCATGTCACCTGCCCTGAATAGGGTGATCCATCTTCATTCCCTCTCTTTCCAGGTGGTACAAGAGGAAGAACCTGCAAATAAGCACAGAAACTTCTGTCGCCTTTTAGATTCCAATTACTTATGGAAAAGTTATAACCAGCTTGATTCCATGTTTTGAATAAAGGGTGAGATTGGATATTGATCTCCAATTATAGATATAGACTATTATATTCTCAAGTAAACATTCAAAAGCATACCTACTACATCAATCAAGATAGAAATATACAACAAAATGCCTTCGCGAAGTTCAGACCATATAAGTTGAGACGATAAGCTTCTCAAAACAATCATTACAATGACAATCAGAAGCAAACAAGAGAGTGCAAACTCTAGGAACAAAGGTAAAAGATAAATAAACAAAAAAAGGCACTTCTCACCCCTTTATTAGTAAGTGAGCTTTTAACAATTTTGATAAATGTAAAACTGAGATGCCGAGATTCCTGTGATCTAGATGCTCATTTCTATGAAAGCAAGGAACTACATTTGAAAGCGTCTTTTTTACTTCCTTTTTATTCTGACAAATAAGTACTGACAAGAAGTTGCACTCACAATTCCTATTCGTGCTAGCTCTTAATTCTGTTAGCTTCAGCATTCTTTTATCATGGTTATAATCTTTCCACTAAGAGATAACCTTTATGTTCCTTGACACAAAAAAATTATGCTGCCATGGCAGCATAGGAGAAATATAGCTAGTGTTTGGCCATAACTTTTGAGAGTACACTCAACCATGATGTATTTTCAAGTTCCCAAAAACTTAATCATACCAACTTTTTGGATTTTTGGGACTTCCACTCACCAAACTTCATTTTTTTTCCAAAAAGTTAAGCTGGCATGGTAGCATAGGAGAATTATAAGTTTGCAACCACAATGTCACATCCAAATGATACTCTCTCCCTTGTTTTACTTGTCACATTTCACTAATTAAAGATTCAAATTCTTCATCCTATTCGAACATCTAAATTTTAAATATCAAATTAGTCTAATTCAATTTAGCTCCAAAAATTAGTAAAATTGGCCGCAAAATCTAACTAAGTAGAAGTGAACGAGGGAGTAAATAAAAAAAGTTCCTTCTTTTTGTTGTAAATTACTTATAGCTAACATTAATACGGCACATTTCACGAGAAAAAAACAACTGAACCTGCCAAAGGGAGCAACCAGCAAGATGAAGCCAATGAAGAAACC
>JBDJHY010000087.1:11557482-11571469 GCA_039654485.1 Withania somnifera
AAACAAAAGAGCATGTGATATAAATCATGACAAGTGATTAAATAGAAGAATGTGCCATAGTAATTTTGTCCAAATATGTGTGATTATTTTTAAAGAACAATTGTAATGATTTAGCAGTTATAGGTCAACCACTAATCTGCAGAAGGTTTCCTTACAGATTCGGTATAAGTTCAACTTCGATATATAGATTCCTTTCAGTAGATTTGCATCCAGGATCCGTGGCGCATTGCTAGCGTGTCTGACTCCATATCAGAAGGTTGTGTGTTCGATTCATGTCCGTTTCAAATCCCCCGTTTACACTGGATCCATTCTTTTGTTGTTGCTCTTTTTCATTTTTTTTAACCATTAGTTATAAATAAAATCAATAAAGAGAGGATCTATTAAATCAGTCATGAAACAATTTGTGACCCTTTACATACAAGTTTTTATGTAACAAAAAATGTATTTATTTTTACATATAAGGGGTGTTATACATGAGATAGTTTGTTAGTCATTTCTTTCCATTAAAATTTTGAAAATAAAAGTTGAGCTTTGGCATAAGTGGTATTTGGCAATACTAAGGATGGATTTATATGCAAAATTCGTGAACTTGTGATTTCTCCTTAAACTAGATATTATATATATATATATATATATATATATATTTTAGAAACTGACAGTCATATTATATTTTATTACTCATGTTAGAAGAAGCTAAATGGTAAACTTAGTTTAATATTGAGTTATTTACTTGAAGGGCTAGGAATCAATTCTCACTTAATGCAGATTTTTTTATTTTTATTTTTTTTTAGTGGTGCACCTATATTCTAAAAATCGTAGCCTCTGGCTACCATGTGAAATTGTAAAATTCTAGATTAGCCTCTAGCTATCATGTGAAAGTCTTTTGTAGAAGTGCTGGGTGATACTACATAGAGTAGACCCTTGTAATCCATACAAAGGAACTCGTAGCTACGCTTCAAGGTAAATCTTGTTATTGTGTATTAGGCAAAATACATAAGGATAGGTGAATCAAACTAGACAAATCCTGTGCCGCAACATCGATCGAGAAAGTACGCTGGGATTTTAGACGAGATCCCCATTTGGAAGATTCCTTGTTAACCAACTCATATATGTTGCACAGATTTTTCCACTTCAGACACCCTCGCCCCTCCTGCATTCACGTAGTAGGAGCAGATCTTTATTTGTACTGCAAAATCTTAGCAACGTTATCTTCTTTAGCCTGGTTTTCCTAATTATTCCGTAAGCATAACTGTTTGTCCCAATAGAAGACAAATGAGGATAAAATAGGACGAATGTTAAGTAAAAGTCGGGGTGGCAAGGGTCCTCATCCCTCCTGCAAAGGAATTTCCATGGTTACATTTTGTTCTGCAGATTATCCACCAGGTTTCACAATTCAGTTTTGATTCTTCACGTTATTCAGCAACCTTTGCAGCTAAAACAGGCATTAGAACGAAACTGTGTTCGTGTCTTGTTTCTTGAACTTGTGTAGGCTTTGTAGCTCTGTCTACTTCCGCTCTCATAAAATGCACATCATTCACAGCTTGGGAATACAAGCACAAGGCAAAGTTGAGCAAGGAGTAAGAACCAAGAGGAAGAAAAAGATTGAATAGAAGAAAAAGATTTTCTTCAAATTGACACCTCATAATATTCACAAAACAATGCCCGTGCCTCCACTACAAAAACTTCTTAGCCAGAGTGACGCTGCCTTCCCATCGCATCTACTCTGCTATAAATATAACAAAGCTTATGCCTTCTATTCTATTTGTAATGCCTAAAAAATAACAGAAAGTATTTGCCTTCTACTACGATCTTTCTTGCATGTCTATGGGACTCATCGATCAAAATTCACACCTCAGAGTCCTCAGCTGAAAACCAAATACTAGCCTATGTCTAACCACTGCTTCTTCCACAAATAAGCAGGAAAAAAAAGAAGAGAAGGGTGACCTCCTAATCCAACGTTACTCTTCCAAGCTTGAGAATGTCCTCAATCTGCATTTACATCAGTCTTGAGAACTTCTAAAACGGTAGCATTGCAAAAGAAGCATCTCTCGCAGTTCAGAAGGTGTCTTGAAATGCAGCCGAAGCAAGACACATGTGAACAGGGCATAAATCGAGCATTTGCTTGACATGCATAACAGATGCAGCAGATGCTGTCATCATAATCTGTTTCACCCCCATATCCTATTCTTTCAACTTCCACTACCTCTGACTGACGAATAAGCAGACCTGAAAATATCTCCAGTTGTCTGATTTTTTTCAGATAATCATCTCCCCTGAATAAGCTAGCCTGAAATTCATGAAAGATATTAGAATACAAATGAAGCAAACAAAGAAAAATTAACTACTGGAACCCTTTCGAAACACATTAGCACATATAGGCAGTCATCAAAAAGAGCAATTGAGCAGTCAATCAGCATTCACCTTTGTAAATGCTAAGTCTAAAAACCAGAGTACCAATAACAATTTTCTTTTAAAGAAGCAACTTTCTTAGCTGTATACCAATTTTCCATGCTAGTTTGAAATAGGAAGTAGCCTAGGGTACAACCAAATTAACAAAGCGGAGTAAAGACTAACCCAATTGAACTCCAAAAGATATTGAAACCCTGAGACTACAGTATCAGGGCAGTCCATGCTGGCAAAAAACTCAACCATGTCATTTTCTCCAGTATCTGACTCCTTGCTAGCATCCAGCAAATTAAGAACGATTCCAGCAAGGGGTGCCAAAATCATGCCTTTATTAACTTTTTCTGGGGTCTGACCTGGACGCCTTAAGAATCTGCAAGAATGACACCTGAATACCCCAAATAAGGAGGAAACAAGACTCAAACAAACACACGTAGACAAAGGGACTCAATACCATGTTACAGGCATATATCAAGCTACTGTAAAAAGAAAAGCAAGACGCAACTATATTCTGATAATGCATGGATGAGTGTGTTGCGCGCACACAGGGGGTCAAGATAAATGAAGCACAGAATTGCTTTAGGTGAATACAAGTCTGCCAATTGAAAATCTTACTCTTCTTTTCAGAGATATCAGGTCGCAATCTTCTCTCTCCTCGTATCAATCTCTTTACTTGGAAGATAGGGATTTGATTCAACACTAAACAATTTAATAGAGTGGGTGTGATAAACTACATCAATTTATTTTACCATCAGAAAATAGAGGATTTCAGTCATCAGAATAAAAGTATCTGCATTGTCAATTTGTCACCTCATATGATGGATGCCAATTTACATATGAAATGTGAGGTAGCTAATCAAAAATAAAATAGGACCTCATAAAGGATCAGCTCAACTTGACTGGGAACAGATCTTTTGTTCATTGGAATAAGATTGGTCTTTGGTTGTGTCGGACACAAATAAGAAATAAGCAGATTTGACTTTACCACCCCACTCGAAATATACACTATAAACACCACACACCAGCACCCACACACAAAAAAAAAAATTAGAAGGCAAAACGGTGCTCCACGTAATTGTTGAAACTTACAGGTCAATAAGCTCCAGATCAGCTGCAGAACTTAAGTGGTTTAGTATAAAGATGACCACTTCAGTCAGCCTCCGCAAATTTGTATCTTGCCCAGAGAGAAATGCTTGAGGTAACTCATGGGTACAAAATTCTAACACCCTCGCAAGGTTGCATGATAGATCAAATATGACGGTGCATTTCCTTTGCTGAAACTCCAACACCTAGAAAGACAAAAGTTTAATACACAACAGAAAAGAAAAACAGCAACAAAAAATAATCCCATAAGCTACTATTCCCCTTGCAAGACAATATGCACTATGCAAAAGTCACTTCAGTTACCATATTCAAAACCCCATCACCACCAAGATACTACATATAACTAGCACAACATAGGTAGAAACTCCAAGCTGGATGTAAAGAATAAGTTCTTCAAAAATTTCACGAGGATATGCTTTGTTTTTCAAAGGTGGGAGTGACTTCAGTGGAAGACAAGATGCAGGAAGCAGCCTGAGATGGTTTGGGCATGTGATGGAGAGATGCACGGATGCCCTAGTATGGAGGAGTGAGACGTTGGCTATGGATGAATTTAGGAGAGGTATATGTAGACCAAAGAAGTATCGGAGAGGTGATTAAACAGGAGATGATGCAGTTGCAACTTACCGAGGACGTGCCCTTGAATAGGAAGGTGTGGAAAACACAAATTGGGGTAGAAGATTAGAAGGTAGGAGTGCGTCCATACTAGTAGGTAGGAGTTCAATGTCTTTTTTCCCTTACTAGTAGTTGTAGTACTACTCTTCTAATTCCTTGTTCTTTGATTTCTGTACCATCTATTGCTTCCTGTAGTTTGATTATAGTAATTTTATGGTCGCACTGTTCGGCTACTATTTGTTGTTTTTGTTACTATGTACTGTCTCTTTTAACTCAATTATGTCCTTTTCTAAACTGTTATTGTATTGAACCAAGGGACTATCGGAACCAGCAACTCAATCTCACCTCTGAGGTAGAGGTAAGCTCCGTGTTAACTCTATCCTCCTAGAACCCACTTTGTTGGACTATATTGGGTATGTTATTGATCCTTCACTTTTCACTGGTATAATATTCTACTCAAGGACTTAACAAAAGAAACCATTATCAGAATATCATCAGAGGCAATTCACTAGAATGTACTTAAAAAAGCATTTCTGGAGGTAAAACAAAATACGCAGTGTAGTAAGACATTGTTTTGTAACCATATTCTGTTACGTAGAGAACCTCCTCTCAAACATATTATCAACAGATCCATAACAAAATCAATTACCGTCGGAAAATTAGAAACGACATACAATAAAATGATATTGTAATATAAGTCGAAGAGAGAAATTTCCTGTTTGGTCGGTTGAAAAGAAAATAATGGGGAAAGGGAGATCCTTTGTTTGGTTAAAAGAGAGTGCATATTAACTTTTCAAAACTCCCTGAAATTGGACATTAAAAAAAGAACCTCTTTTTGGTGTGCATAGCACTTATCAGTACCACAAAATAACCATAGATAAAAGATTAATCAATTAGTTGTACCCTCTTTAGCTCCCATTTTCCTCATTCTTCCAAAGATAGACGGATAATAAATGTGCAAGGAAACAATACCTTGTAACTTTCCTGCATCTCGCGAATCGAAACAGAAAATTCTGTCATTGCCCAGCTCAGAGTGTTGAACAAACGGTTCAGGAAAGTAGAAAATAGTTCTTCATCATGCATGCAAACCTCCCGCAATAATTTCTTCACATTAAGAAAAGACAGAAGAATTGGATCTACCAGTTACTCTCACTAGGTAAGCAGGACAGAATGGCAACTGTAGCATGAGTTAAGCATAAAGTTGACTGCTCTTTAGACAAAAGAAGTGAACTATCATCAAGTCACCTGATAAATAACTGATGAAGAGGAAGATGATTCTCCACGTTTTGATGAACCAAAACCTGAACCCTTGCACAGCCGGAGAAGTATATTTGTTACAGGAATCCACGATCTATTATCAAAAGCAGACAGTAGTGCTTTAGGCATTTTCTGCATTGCGGCTTCATTACATTCAAGAGCAGCCAAGAACTCCTTGTACTGCACCAAGACAGAAATAGACTGCAGAAGTAGATCTCGCAACTCCGCACTCGATATCCTTGGATCATTGAAGTGGGTGACAACGAAAGTAACCTGAACAAGCAAAAGTTAATTGTAAATACATTTAACAAAATGAAGCCCAATGATCTAGAACATAACAGGGAACAACTACGAGAAGGAACCAGCACTGTGGATCATTCCTGAACCAATCTTGCTATATTAAGAGAATCTTCTTGTGCTAACTTTTTTCTACGAAATATTTCTTCTATGTTACATTAGCTTTAGAGGGTGTTGATGAGCATATGCAAATAATACTCGACCCACAGGCATTAGAGACAGAGAGAGTTAAGACATACAAAGGATGTGAGTCCTTGCTTGAGAAATATTGTAGCAGGGACAAAAGGAGGGTCACTTTTACGAAGCACATGGAAGCAGTCCACCTGTCATTGAACAACAGCAAGGAAGATTACTTTCAGAAATGTGGCAACTAATAAACCAACCAAATAAATTACATGAAAATAGCCGGAAAAACATTTTCCAGTGATGAGAACTCGAAAACGCAAAGCATTCTACATTTTTTTCTGTTCCCAGAAATACAGCTACATAGAGACAACAATTTCAACTATTTTGTCCAAGCTCTTCCTTTCCTTTGCAGATCGATATACATGTCCAAGATCAGTTAAGGGGAACTGAAGTAAACTCAATGGGCATGCAAATGAAAGGAAGGGGGGGAATGCAATTTACACAATACAAGACAAATCAGGTTTGCTCGATCAATTCAAGCCCATTCCCCTGAAAGGCATCACAAAGCACACCAGTAACGAGGTGCAGGATGGAAAGATAGATTGAAGCAAGGGATGGAAAGAAAAAGGGTAGGCAAGTGGAAGATTTTGGTTTGCTTGGCTATTAATAACTGCAGATAACAAATTCCACAGAGAATATCACACCGTCTTCCGGTAGAAGTCATAAGTCCTTGGCTTCACTATCTACGCCTGAAGAAAGTTAAGTGGCACTAGCAAAGAGATAGAAAAGATTCATGAGCAAAGTAAAAAGTAGAGTAAAGCGTTAATACAAATGATGAATCACTCCTTGATACAAGAAAATGCAAAATAGGCTAGAATACCAAATAATATCCAGAGCAAGAAATTTTATTACCAAAGTTTCCAAATAGTATTCAGGAATATAGATGAAGACTGAGTCCTCTTTGCTAAGAATTAAAAGCAACTGAACAATCCACATGCACGTTGCATACATCCCCCTCTGCTTCCACCGAGAAAACAGAGATACACGATACCTGTTACATGATAGATAGAAAGGAACTAAGCTATACCCCCTTGAAAGCAGCCAGCAGCTACTCATTAATATGGAATAGGCCATAAAATTATTTGGAAAAACAACAAAGATGTACAATGATTGTATTACCAAGCACAATGTCTGACACAATCCATTACTTCTTCTCTATAGACACTACGAGCCTCCTTCAGGCGCTTTACATGATCTCCCCAAATTTTTTCTCTGATTTGCTTATCAGCTTCTTCCAGAAGAGTGATTGACTGTGATTGCCGAGACATATACAATGATGCCTGCAATTGATAAGTGAAACCATTGAACTGTGACGCAAATCCATAGAACTTGACGAGGAGGATAATTACATTTTTAAAGCAATGAGTTAGGTGCTGCAAGAATGGGGAAACAATTAAAAATGAACTAGCAGGACAGGAAGGGGAGCCTCGAAATAACTAGTAAAGTGGTTGCCATGTGACCAAAGGGTCACGGGTTCAAGTCGGGGAAACAATCTCTTAAAGAAATCCAAGGTAAGTGTGAACAATAGACCCTTGTGGTCCGACCCTTCCCCCGATCCCGCTCATAGTGGGAGTTTTAGTGCACCGAGCTGCCTTTTTTAAACTAGCAGGACAAAAACATGTTCCTCAAAAAAATGTAAGTAAAATATCAGGAGCAGCCCCATCATAGAAGCACACCTAGTATATATCAATGAACTATATCAATCCCATACTTCAGGGAATCTATAATATGAATCCTCTGTGTCCACTCCACTAGGTCCACTTTATTCTTTAACAGACAATTCACCATAGTTAGACTATTTTTATACGGACCATCAACCTTCCCAATCCTACCCCCCTATTTGCTTGGGATGTCATCCTTGCCACTATTTTCAAAACTTACTGACTTAAAATCCAAGATGTAAAACACGAAATTTAACTTTTGGACTTCTCCCTCTGGCTGTATGTATACCAAATTCACAAATAACACCTTAACTAGTGGGATAATAAAGAAAGATGAGATCGATAAATTGCCTAGGAAATCAATTTCACCAGGTAACTTAAAAATATGTCATCGTTACTAATATATATAGGACATAATTTTGCAAGGCCTAAGGTCGAGGATCGGTTGCTTTCGAAACTTTATCTCCAACAACAACATATCCAGTGAAATCCCATTGATGAGGTCTAACACACAGATCTTACCCCAACCTCGTGGAGGTAGAGGGGTGGTTTCCAAAAGACCCTCAAGTCAAGTATTGCTAACATAGCAGTATGAAAAAGAACATATAGATAAAGCATTAAATGGCATTCAAGGAAAAGGAACCGTAGCAGTAGAAAAAAGATGCAACAACCAAAGCATGAGAAACAATAGGTTGTTCCAGAAAATGAGGGACAAGAAACTAAAGGAATATTGCTAATACTATTGCTATAGAACCAGAAACAGGTATAGTGCCCCAAACTACCACACAGCCTATCCGCACGAAAGCGAGACACTGCTCCACTAAATGCTAACCCTCTACACTAATTCGCGGTCTCCACATATTTCCTATCTAAGGTTATGTCAGTAAATCCTCTCATTTAACTTCATGTTCAATGCGGAACATCCGAAAAATCAAATAAATAGTGCCTTTACCTCATTCATACCACTTCAGACATTTCAAACAAAATGGCAGCTTAATCACTATCTTTAGTAAGGGGAAAAGCTAGTCACCTGCTTGAAATTGGGTGCAAGACCTAAATGATATAGCAAAAGCATAGCATCCAGTAGCTCCTCTTCTTTTAGAGTTGCTAAAGAAAAGTTGTTCTCTCTAGGAACATATCGCATTTGCTGTACAGGAAGGAAGCCAAACTCTGATTCAGACTGGTCACTCGTGCTTGGTTTATCTGCTATGTCATCATTCAAACTACTGGTGCTGCATTCTGCAGCAACACGAGCAGACCTCTCACGAATAGAACTACAATGTCCCCGCGAACCTTTTGCCATGTGTCTGATAGGATCTTTGGATATTCTTGTAAAATCAGCACCATAAGTAGAACAACAGCATGGCTTCTGCTTACTTAGATGAGTAACCCTATCTTCTTTATTGTCCATACACCCTTCTTCCCACCGAATCACTTCCTCGTGCTGCTCACTTCTAATAGGATGGGACTTCGCTAGGTGATTATATGAGCCACCAAGCCTAGGAATATCAACTCGATGAGGATCGTTCCTGAGAAACAAGTCTACATGAAAAGCTTGCTGGCCTCCTCTGTGTAATAGGCCAACATCAGATGCTCCAGAGTCCTTCATCCACCCACAAATATCCCCAAACCCCTCAGACAGGAAATGGAGTATGATACCAAACAAAGAAACAAGTACAGAATTACTTGAAACACCAGGCGGTGGCAAATTTCGGTCTGCACCCCTGTTCTTAAGTAGAATGTTTTGTAAGAATGTCTTGAAAACAGAGCCAGGCAGCTGAGGTGGTGATGTGGGTGGCATAAACTGCATGACCAAGCAGCAGAGATCCCTCTGCTTCTCTTCGACCTGCAGAAGGAATATGTGAATCCGTGTGGATGGAGAAACATATAATGAAATAACATGCCCTTCTAGACTTACTAGTAGAAGGGATTGGCATGTGTAGTAGATCACAAGCACCAAATGCAATGATTCTTAAGTGAAATATGAACAGAAGAACCTGATAGATGCACTCATTACTGGAATCAAGGCAATTGCAAAGCCAAGTTAAACTTAAAAGCTGTGCAAAGAGAAGATCCATATGATGCAGTAACATCCATCATACCACCATCCAAATGTTAGATTTGACAAAAGGAGCCAAGCAACTATGGAATTTTGAATAAGGCAAGACTTCAACCACCCAAATCATGCGATTAGGTGGTGCAGTAGTGTATACTTACACATCCCTATTGGAAAGATAGATACACGTATAAAACTAAAAACTAACATGAAAAAGTTTAACACAACTGAGTCGATGCTTCTAATCTAAAATCGTCACCTTCTTCTATTGCAATGAAACCCCCTCCCTTTCTTACCAGTTACCAAAGAGAGATAAAGATATACCCTTCTTCCTGATGACTAAGTTGCACGGACTCTTCACTTTTGATGCCGCACCCGTGTCGGATTCTTCAAAATATACTATTTTCGGTGAATCCGACATGCACCCGTCATATTTTTGAAGAGTCCGAGCAACATAGCTTGATGATACAATTCATGGCTATCAACTGTACTACACTTAAAACATCTCAAACAAGGAGGTGTGGTCCAGTGGCTACACAAAAGGCACAAACAGCATCTCCTGCATCTTAAGACCAAGCAACATAAGAATTACCAAAAGGTTAGATCTGTTGTCCATTTTTTATGTGCATTAGAATATTTTTATTTGATGTCCAAAGCCAGCATTAAATGAAGATTCAATATGATGTAGATTCAATATACAATTTCCTGAGTAAGTCAACCATAACTCTCTCTTCATTCCGATGGGTGCAGCCCAGCATAAAATTGGATCAACCAGGAGAGCAATTGAAGCCAAAGCTCTGGGCCATCGGGCTACGAGAATTGCATTAATTTTCAAATTGCTAGATGGCTGGACACTCCCATTAAACTTGATTGAATGAGAAAATATTAGTTTAATGGTCAAGACATACATTTGGCTGATTCGGATTAGTGTTTAATAATACTACATATAAGACCTATGATATTATGTCTCCTCCAAAAGCAGTTCAAAGGTAATGTTGAAATTGGAATAGGACATCAAGCATCAACTGCTCATTACATCAGTGGGCTTCCATTTCAACCACAACACTCCAGTCAAATATACTTAATCGAAATAGGAAAACTGAGTCACTTCTAACTTGTTCCAGGACATTCAAGGAACACCATCAAATGCACTTAATCTTATTCAAGTATAAGGTAGCAATACTAGACTAGGAACCAACATGAGCATGGAGAAACATTGGATAAAGGGACAAAGAAGCACATAAAATACAACGATAAGGTCCGCTCTGTCCACAAATATTATACCTTGTTAATTGCTTCTGATAAAGCAGTTGTAGTCAAGACCAGGCTAGCCTCATTCAACATATCCTCACAAGAACCAGGCCACCATACAGAAGGCATCAGACATTGAAGATCCTGCTTGTTAGGAATCTTCCGCGTCAAAAACCCTTCAAACAAGAGGTCAAAATCTGAAGATCTCCACCACAGTGTCATCACCTCTTCCCGCCTTAAGATGTGACATGCCAAGGCCAGATATATATATGAACCTGAGTAAGGACAATCTGTAAGGCTCAATGGTGCTGTTTTGCAAAAGGTCGAGAGTGAACTTATGATATGTTCAAAAAAAATTCTCGACTCTGGGAATTCTAGAAGAGAATCGATTATGCTGTCCAAACTCATATAGTCGTGTGGAGGATGCATCCTAAAGACCTCCAATATCAGTGATAGAAGTGGACCACAAGCTATGTACTTTGTGCATCCATCTTCATCAGCAAGTGTAGAGAATAACTCCTCACATATCCCCCGAGAGACAGGGTGCAAAAGTTTTTCAAACGACACAAACCTTTTCAATCTTCGCAATTTCTCAACAGAACTGAACTCCGCCCTTCCAATACGCTGCATTTCAATTAGCCTTCCAAAACAATTAAGCAAATCAGCAGCAATTGAACTTCTGCTTGGTGGAGGTTGAATTGGAAGGAAACCTTTCACAGGATACCTGAAAGGGATTTCCCCGAAGTTTAACTCACAACGTTCACCTTGAGAAAGAGAAAGTGCTGGATAATATCCCAAACAAGGTACCATCTTACGAATACCAATAAATGCTACACCAAGAGAAACTCCATTTCGATAAAATGATATCTCATCACCATCCAAATCAATACAACATCCAATCACATCACCAACAACCCATGGCTGACCATAAGCCTGAGCATCCTTATTCCATTTACTAACCCTTTTTCCATCATATGCATACGAATCATCAGCATCACCCACACCCTTATGATCCGTAAATGGGCAGGAAAGAGTCGCCCAGCCTATCTGTTGTATACCAGAAGTTTCAAGACTTACTTCATACATCCATTTCCCTTTCCATACACAAGCATTGGCCCTCGCGCTGCTGAATAGAGAATGACTCTCCACGATCAAAGGCTGTTTGACTATCCGCATATCACCACAGATGCTTGATTCCTCTATACGAATAACCTGATGTTTACAACTATCACCAGCAGTCAAAAACCCTTCTCTTTTTCTGTCTATACCAGTCTTCTGATTCACTTGGTACTTCAGAAATTCATTCTTTATAACCGAGCGAACCACTTTAGCATCTATTGGACAAGAGAGTGGCTTAACAGACTTGTATGGAAGATTAAAGATGTGCTCGAGAGTTCTTTCCACAGATTGATCCCCAAAATCATCACAATACGAAACAAGACGTGTTTTCTGGGAACTCTCCTTCTTATCTTCACCTTTCAATACCACAGCCAAGCCAGAAGAAAGACCACCAATACGTAACCCGTCTTCTGCCATTACCAATAATTACTCCAACAGCAATCAATCTTTACTCTCCCTAATCCTAATACAGCATCCACCGTCTCCAGGCAAAATAGAGAACCAGAGATATCAATCATTCAGCTGCTTACAGAATTCTTGCAACAAATAGTACTCCCCAAGAGCAATCAATCTTCACTCACCCTAATCCCAAAATAGCATGGAACGTCTCCACTCAAAACCGGAAACTAGAGGTATCAATCATTCAACTACCGACGGAATTCTCGCAACAGAAAGAACACTAATCCACTCACTATTTCCTTAATTAGCAATGAACGTGCAGCTCCTTTCTCCTACAAAAGCAAAATAAGAAAATACTCAACTTAAGAGGAAAAGTCAAACTCAAATTCAAGTTATAGCTTCGGCCTAAGCTTAATTCCAACTTTGACCTCAGATGATTGATCAAATGACCATTAGCAGTATCTCAAATCAAATTTGCACATTTTATTCTCATTTCACCGCTTAAGCTCACAGAAATAGCAACAAATTCGAATTTATTTCACAATACGAAAATACAAATAAATAAATAAATAAATAAAACAGTATAAGCTACATACGCAGAAGAAATAACGGAAGTTGAAAATTCAACGCGTATAAATAGTAGAAACAAATACTTACAGTTAGAAGAAGGTAAAAAAAAGAGGGTTTAAGGTACGGTTTGATGAAAGAAATAGAAGCGGCGGCGGCTAAGGAAGAGTGGGGGTTTACAAGTATGCCATTGATGAAGGAAGCGAGTAGAGAGAGAAACAAGGAGATTTGTTTAGTTTAAGAAAAGGAAATGAAGAGTTGTGAATTGATTTTGTATTTTAGTAGTATCAAGTTTTCATTTTAATTTTGGGGCGGGTTGCCAGAAACTTGGAAAGTAAGAAGAAAAATTGAAGATCAGACCACCTGGCGGCTAACACTTGTGGCCCGGAGTCCGGACTCTTCACTTTTCGTCTGATTTTTTAATTTTTTTGTATAAAAGTATAAGATAAACCAGCGAAAATCTTATTGCATTCCACCATTATTAAAATTATTTTGTTGTTTTTATTGTATTTGTATTTAAATTTTTAGTTTATATATTATTGTTGTTATTCTTTTGCTTTATTATTTTCGATATGAATTTTTTATTAATATTTTTTTTATATGTGTTACTTGAATCGAACGTCCTCTCCTTTTTACTTTCATAAGATAAAAGGAGAAATTAGATATGTATTATCTTCTTCAAACTCCCCTATAAAACTATATTGATAGAGATGTATATAGTTTGGATTTGACAAATACCAAATTAAATGTGTTGGGTTTTAAAATTTATAATTCAAAATAAATTAACAAAAACTGATTTTTTTGAATTTTTTTCGATAGTCTTCATACAAAATGTATAACTTGTACTTGAAATATCTCTTTAATTCTAGTATATATAATTATCTAAGTTGTTTCTTGATTAAGAAAATAATATAAAACTATAAAATGAGTGATGGCATTGTACTAACAATATTCAATCAAAAAGATAATAACGTCGCATAAAATAAAGGGAAAAAGATTCGAAATATATTTAAGCTTTGACGAAAATTTATTGTAACATGCCTCATCTTGTGGGGGGTCCTATAATATCGCTGAA
>JBDJHY010000087.1:11575580-11611282 GCA_039654485.1 Withania somnifera
ATTATCGAGGTGTTGGTGGAGAAGTGTACTTTTGGCTACATTTGGTTTAAGGGGTCATTTTGTGTAAATGACCTCCGATTTAAGTTTCGTCGATTCTATTGAGTCTGGAATATTGTTTCTATCCCAGTTGATTTAAATCCCTTTTTGTATTTTCCTTGTGCCCAATTTTGGAGCACGGGGTCCTAATGACGTTGGGAACTCCATAATAAATTTTATTTTCAATTTCAACAAGCGGGCATCGCAAGCCCGTTTTAGGCCTAATTTTAGGTCCAGTCCGGAACTTAGCATAAAATACATTGTTAGACTCATATTAACATATAGAATTCATTGATGCAAGTTTCAGATTATTTGGAGACCATTTGACATCGGTTGGAGCATGGTTTGTGATTTTGCAGCGCTTTATCGTTGGACAACAGGTAGGCTCCGTAGGGCTATCTCTGGGCTTATAGCTTTAATAATTGTACTAGATGGCTTCCTTGGATTGGTTAGCTAGGTTGTATAGTACCTCTGTACTGTTCTTTTGTCCGTTCCATATTAATATTGATACTTTGGCACCCGAGTGATATGGGGCCCGAGACTTAGCATTTGATTATAGATACCTGTGCAAGGAAAAGGTGGTGGATAATTTCATGATTATACGCTGATATATATATGTTGTTGATATGTTGTGCATTCATGACATGAGAGGCCCAGCCTAAGGCTCCGACGAGAGTGCATTGAGGCTAGGTAGTATCACCTCCTGATTTTATGAGCCATGATGGTTAGCGGATGATTTGATGATAAAATTTCATAGCGGTATAAAGACACAAATGAGAACACTTTAATAATAATATAAGTAATTATCTTTTACTGTTTTTGTCTCGAACCGAGTACCCGGTAACACTGTTTTCACTTATTTTAGTCCAGGTTTCACACCCTGGCTCCGAAAAAAATATTTTTTACTAATAAATTATGGGACTTGAGACCGACTTCGTTCGGTAGTGAGTACAGTGCTGGGACTTGAGACCGTTATCGTACGACAATGAGTACAGCTTTTTGACACACGTGGTACTAGCGGTTGTCGAAACATGATGATATTGATTACTGAGGACCATAGATGATACTACCATATACATCGGCGTTGAATGCCTTGACTTGCTGAGTACGACTAGCGGATATTACTGATATGATATGAGGCACTATGTGCTGGCGGGATAACATTGATATAAGGCACTAGATGCCGGCGGGATAACACTATTGCCAGGCACAAGGTGCCAATTGTGATTCACTGTAGTTCTAAAAGTGAGATGTGAGGTTTTGATAACGATTATGTGTATATTACTTTCCTACACTTGTTTTCTTCAATGTGCTCATAGGTTGGATGGGGGGCCTATGGGTGAGCATGTTTCTATGTACGCTGCGCTTCCTTATGGGGGGACTTGTCAGCATTTAATTGCTCTACTTTATTATCCGTATCACTTATAGTTGTCCTTATTGGTTACTTGTTGTTTCATGTTATGTGGGATTAGTGCTTTATACTTTTATTCAGTTAATTATCCTTCCTTTTGAGGTTACCGGTATACCGCCATGCTCTACTCTTATCTTCTTTGATTCATATTTATTGTGTTATATTCACATATGTTGTAGCAAGGATATCAGGTATGTTTTGTTCCATTTCCTAAGATCCTGTTATGTGATTGGCTAGTGATATCCGTCTATGTGACACTTGGTTTGTAATTGAGTTGCTAGTTTCTGTATTGTACTACTTGATCCTGTCACCCTTTTCTTGTACTCTGCTATTTACCGCTTTTATTATCGTTATATGCTTAGTGGGCCTTCGAAGCCTGCTCGTGATATACAGACAACTGTTCGTTCGGATCTTATTCACATCGAAGATTCATTGTGAGCTTGGAGTCCAACTTGCTCTTGCTTCTCTTCGGACTTATGTTTTGTTGATCTCCACTGTATTTCGGAGACATCTTTGTACTACAATTATTTCAATTTTATCATTATGTACATAGTGGTTCGTTTGACACTTATACTGATTTTGGGTAGTTATTTCATTTTTTAAGACTTCCACAAAATAGTATTTATTCTTGACTTTTGATATGCTTCCGCGTTTAATGTAGTAGTCCTCCGCTTTGAACTACGGGGTTTGATTCTCCTACTGGTGGTATAGTAGGTGCCATCATGACCCACGAAATCGGGTCGTCACACCCGTTCTCTAAAATTGACCCCAAAGGGGTCGAATATTTAACCTTCATGAATTTCACGTTAGATTTATGATGTAATAACGATCCTAGGAGCAATGTATATTCAATTAACGAAGAATTACATAAAAATTAATCGATTATGGGATGATTTCGTCAACCTTAACTCTTGGTGCCATTAATGGTGAAAAACTAAGAAATTTAGGAAGAAGAAAATTACCCAAAACGTGTAGAAGCGGTGGGGAATGATGTGAGGATATTTCTTGATCTTGGATTGTTTTGGAGGGGGGGGTTATTTTCACTCAGGAACAAGGTAAAACAATGTACGTCTGCTACAATAATAAAGGGAAATTGTGCAGGAAATATATATTGCCAGGCACGCTGCATCGCGATTGCGTGAGCTGGGCGTAGTCGTGCTTAAGGAAGTATAAAGCATCGCGATCACGGGGAGAAGGATTTCCTGGAACACATCATGATCGCACCTAGGGGACCGCGATCGTGCATAAAAGAATTTTTGTTCATTGCGTTCGCATTAAGGGGACCGCGATCGCGCTAAAGGCAGTACCTGTACTAGTTATAGGTTTTTGCTGCATTTTCAGAATTTTCAAACGGGAATTCGGACATAAAACAGAGTCCAATTTGGATAAATCAAATATACAAACAACATGAAAACGACATTCCGGACTCAATGAAATCGACGAAACTGAAATTCGAGGTCATTTATGCAAAATGACCCCTCAAATCAAAAGTAGCAAAAAGTGCATTTCTCCACCAACACCTCAAAAATGCAACGATAAGTCCATAAATTATACCAACACCTCACTTAGCTTAGAATCATCATTCTGGAGCTGCTACGTCAGAATTTCAATCTGACCCTCCGAATATCAAAATACCACTCAAGCTCCACTTTAGGCTTTAAACTTGACTAGAATCCATAATTTTGCATAACTTGCCAACGTAAACTTCAAAACACAAACTTAAGGTCAGTCTTGACTTTGTTTGGCATTCCGTAGCTAATGAAACTGCCGGAATTTAATTTTGAGCTTGTCTTGAAGGAAAGTTGGCTTTAATCAACGAGTACTTAGTTTTAGGCTATATAACAGGAAATTTGAGATATTTTTTTAATTGAGTCGCCAGGGATCCGAACTATCGGTCCCAGAAAGTCATAAATGATTTGAGGCAACAATTGAAAAGCTCTAGAATGCAAAACATTGCGTATTTACCATAAATGACCATAAGGGTTATTACACCCTCTTAACCTCTACCACTTGCTGCCTAAGCTCTTCGTCTACCAAAATTCCTACCACATTCCTATTCCATAAGCCTTATGGGTAAACTTATACCCGTCCACATTTCGCGCCTTTGTACCTACCCACTTAGTTTCCTAAACACAAACTATATTAATCTTCCTCTTCATAAGAATCTTCACTAATTCTATGATTTTTTCTTGTAAAGTGCCAATGTTTCACGACCCTACTCTAGACCTAGAGATTTCCTTTAACTCACCTACTCATCCTACCCCTTGCCACCGATCTCAACCCCAAACCCGACCCTGACCCTAATCCCAACCCCAATCATGCTCCCAACCAATGTCATGGACTTATTCGACCAACATCTACCAAAGCCACTAGAGGAAGTACAAGTTACAAAAAAGGTACTAATAGAAACCAACTAATCTACAAAAATCAACTACAGTAGAGGAACTTAGCCACGTCTATAATTTCAGGTGAAAGCCATTTTCATCCCTTAATTTTATTTTTAAAATCAAATTCCTTCTGAGTTTTGAACAATAAATATTTTTTTTCCTTTGTTCTGTGACATTCTACCCTTATATCATGGAGTTCCAGCAAATCCAACAATAACATACCGAGTATATTTTCATAAAGTGGAATATAGGAAAGATAGAATGTATGCAATCCATATCACTACCTTAAAAGTGGGTAGAAAGACTATTTTTTGATAGGCCTCTGGTGCAACATTAAAAAGTATAGAAGATATAAATAACGAAATAACAGATAATAATAGAAATAAGACTACTAAATAATAATACTACAATCAATCTACTAAAAATAATAAACATCACCAAAACTTTAAAAACAAAACACTTCAAGCATACATTTCTATCAATTAACACAAACGTACTCCTTCCTATTAACATTCTACCTTGGTATGTGTCTTTCATATAATAAATACTTATATTTCTTAGTCCCACCATCCAAAATACTTGGCATGTTTTATTTTTCGTGAGTCAATTCGATTAATTTTAAAAGTTAAAATAAATTAGATTAGTTTAACTTTTTAAAATTTAAATTTTAATATTTATAAATTATATGAAAAGTATTATAAGTTGTAATTTTTTTTTTTCAATATGATTAAGAGAATATTTTAAAATATTAATTAAAATTTATATTTTTTAACTTTTAAAACAGAAAGAATGCCAACTTTTTTGTCAGGGGAGTAAATTCCAGCCGTCGTGAAAAACAAAAGCTTTAATAGTCCTCGTTTTAATCATTTGACTAATTAACCCCCGACTTTAATGTTAAACCAAACCTCTTCCTGTTTTTCTTCCAAAAATCAAGATTCCATGGACCACCCCTATCTCTCTCAACCCCTCGATCCACCGCTGGAGCCAAATTCCGACAACGTGGCTTCCGAAAGTCTACTGGAATCTTCTAATTCGGGCGTCATGAAGAAAAAGAAGAAAACAAAGAAAAAAGAGAAGAACAAAGCATGCTTCAGCGCTACGGACCCTTTTGACCCTCATTCTTCCTATTCACCATCATCTTGTTCTGCAACGTCGTCGTTTCCTCAGTCTACTCAAAGGGGTATTAGGGTTTCGACCTCTCGTCGGAACCCTAGAGTCATTATTGGCTCCAGCAGACACAAAATCGACAATGTTGAAGCCCTTGCACTCCCTCTTGGCATGTCTATTGCTGCTGTTCTTGCTCAGGTTCTTTCTCGTTTTTCTTGCTATGTAAAATGTACTTTCTTGAGTATTTTAAAAGGTATTTACTAGTATCTTAGTAGTTTCTATTTTTCATTTTCTTTTAATTCTTGACCTTTGTGGTCTGGCCCTCCCTGGACCCGTGCGTAGCGGGAATATTAGTGCACCTGGATGCCCCCTTCCGGGGAAGGGTGCGTTGTGGAGGATAAAATTCCAAGATCAAATTTCTATATGTGAAAGCTGTGCCATTGTTGAGCTTGGGTATTGTTTTCAGCTTGTAATATTTGTATTCGTTAATGGGTTTTTATGGTTACTAAATACTGTAATTTAGAATTGTGGATGGAATTATTTGATCTCTCTCTTATATTGTTTGGTTACCTGGAAAACCTTCAGTCTTTTCAGGGAATTTCTGCTATTTGTGTTGAAAGAAGTGATCTTGATAGTGGGATTGGTATTGGTATTTATCTGGAAAATGTGTTGTATCAGTTGTTGGTGTTTCTTGTTGGCCTCTTTTTTTGGTGATAATTTGGAATCATGTTTGGAAATATTTGGATTTTCAAAAGTTATTAGATGTTGTGCTGAGAGTGAGAGGGGGTGTATATGGTGCTGCTAAGTTGCACTGACATTGTTTTGAGATACTTTACTTGAGCGGGAGGGTCTATCCGTAATAACCTCACTATATTTCTGAGGTAGGGTAACGTCTATGTACACTCTGCCCTCCCCACACTCCACTTGTGTGATTACACTAGCTATGTTGTTATTGGATTCATGTATAGTTGTGTCCATTGGATATTGCGCCATGGTGAGTCCTTTTTGTGTAATTATTGAGGATCATGTTTCAATTGAATTTATTTATATATTTCTCTATTATTTGTCTGACTTGATAGCTTCTTCATAGTCACATGTATGATGAGTGACATTTTTTTTTATATGAAGTAAGAGTTGGATTAATATCAAAGCATCTGGTGTAGGCAGCTCCTAGGAAGGACAAAAAGTAACTTATCATAGAACAAAGGGAGCTGACAAATTCCAAAAAGAGATCAAGGTTATACACGTGTAAGATTAACACCAACAAAACTGTAAAATTAAACATTTGGCTTTAAATCTAGAACTTGCTGTTGATGTACCATCAAAACATCTTTGATTCCTTTCAAATTATAAACACCACAAGATAGTAGCAATATAAGGTTTAGTGCATAATATTGCATCTATGAGACTCCCTATAGCAGAAGCATAAAGGACCCCTCTATCTTCTCTATCTTACCGGTCGTTTTAGGTGACTTATCCGTTAATAGAGAAATTTCATATCTAAAACAAAAAAATGTTTTTTTTTTGAAATTTTGCATGTTAAATCTCGAAAGAATAGTATCAATAGAAAGTGCTTGAGATAATCCTAATATCCTTTGTCTGCATTCTTGCATGATCTTGATCCCAAGGAGATGAGCCATTTCACTTAAATCCATCCTTCATATCAAAATGTGAGGCCAACAATTCCTTAATTGGATTTAACATGTTCACATTATTTCCTATGAGCAAAATGTCATCTACATTCAGTACAAAAATGTTATTTTATCCTACAAGCATTATCAATTTTTTCACAACTATTTTTAAATAATGCCACATCATTCACAACCAAATTTAAGATATGTGCAACACATCTAACTTGAAAATCATCTGAGCAAATTGGAAAAACTCTAACTTTTAACATATTTATGGTATTTAAATTAGCAGAAGCATCATCTAAAGTTAATACTAAGCACTTTATCACAAAGTTCATAAAAATCTAAAATTTCAGCAATAGTACTAGCAATATAAGCACCCGTTTTTTTTCTGTTTACAAATTTTATAAGCTATAATTTTTTCTTGTAAGTTTCAATTATAATCAACCCAATATACAGTGACGGTTAAAAAAATCAAAATTATTGAGACTACGACACATATTAGTGGTAATAGAAATTCTACAATTCATTAATTCAAAATATTCACGAATCATTTGACAATGTTGTTCATGAAAATTAAATATATTTCTTTTTACCATATTTCTTGAAATACCTTCATAATTGAGATTAAATGTATCTCGAATATATGTAATAAAAGCAGAATATTCTCCAAAATTAAAAGGCAAACCACAACAAATACTTATTTTAGCAAAATTTTCACGATCACAATCCCTGCTAGAGACGTTGTGAAAGAGGGCCAGCGAGGTTTTAACGGTTTAGTTCACTTTGAACCATGTTTGACCCTCTATACGATGGTCAGGAACTGCCAGCAAACATAGCATGATCAAGAGTAGCTAAATGTGTCTGCCACTCTCATTTATGTATAGATTTCAAATATCTAATCATCCTTCCAGTTGAACCTCCACTACCGCCAAATTTATAAACCCATCTTTATTTACAAAGACGACAAGTAGAAATAGTTTTTTCGTTATTCAAAAAACAAAAATACCAGATAGGTGATTTTCTGGACGTTTTACAAGAGCTTTACTCCGTCTTGTTGTTTGAGTAATAGAGGGTGACTAGCTCCAACCTCAGACTCAAGTTCATTTGGAGCCTGAGTTGGCGCTTCGGTAGCGAGACTAGTCGGTGTTCCATCTAATCTTCTTCTACGTCTACTTTTACTTCTTCTTCATCATCTAAATCCTCTTCAAAATTATGATATCTTCTCTCAAAAGCTATATGGGGAATAGGAGTATCAGTATTAATTTGTATGGGTATATTTTGGAGAAGGGCCAAATAAGTTTCATCCACATGTGTCAAATTATCAGAATTATTTCTAATTAAAGAAACTTTAGGTTGTTGTGAAGAAATAACTAGAACCTATCATTCTCCTTTTTTTTTTTTTGAAACACTGTTTTTCTTTTCGGAAGATTTTTTAAACAAATTCATAATATAATAAAATTAAAATTAAATCAATAAATTTAACAAAAGAAATGATAACTAATAAATGCAAAAATTAAATAATAAGATTGAAGAGTGGAATGAACGTCTGCGTAAAAGCAGACGTAAATAACTGAAAATTAATAAGTTGATGATGAAAGTTGAAGAAGGTTGCTCCTCCAAAATCCACCAAATTAGGCTTCTAATCTTCAATTAAAAAGTATAAGCAAAAATTAAAGAAATGCAAATTTGAGACTTGGTAATTGATATTTGTGAATTAAGAGTAGAAAATTGAGAAAAAAAGAGGAAGAAACGAGAGAATGGAAGATTTAATGAAAAATGAGGTATTTATATGAAAAAACGAGTTGGGGGTGGGGGTGGGGGGCCAAACGGCTATATAGCTGTTATACCTATTTATTTATTTATTTTTAAAAAAATTGCCAGCGAACCGGGCCGAGATAACTGGGACGAAATCCCGATCCCATCCCACCGGATCCCAGTACCTGTCAACCCATAGCATCCTGGTATGTACCGGACGGGACCGGGACCTGGACCTACCGGCCGGGTCTGGGACGGTCCCGGTTCGATGCCATGCCATAGTCTGGATTAGCAGCAATTGAGAACTGGGTAGATCTTGTTCAAAGGTCCTAACCAAATTTCTTTCCAAAGAAGAATTTTGTCCTCACTGCCCACCTGTAGTTTGGTGCCATAACTTCCTTTTTACCTTTCCACAACCATAAGGTGTCGTAACAATGGTAGAGCACCAACTGCTGTCATAACCATACTTTGCTTGGATAACCTCCTTCCATGGGCTATACCATCTTGTTGGTATCGATATCCAATGCCATTTCAACAACATATACTTGCTATAGAGTATGGAGGGCCAAATCTTTAATCCCAAGTCCGGCAAGTGATTTGGGAAGTCTGGCCTTGGCCCATTTCACAAGGTGAGATTTGTGAGAATTTCTATTGCCAATCGCAGAGAAACGAACATTTGATCCTGTCAAGCACTTGGAGGACCGAGTAGGGGGATGCTGTCCATAACACTATTGATGAGTGTTATCTTACTTCCTAAAGAAAGATACTGTTGTTTCCATGAGGCTAGTTGTATTCTCAAGTTTCTCCACAACCCCATTTGAGATCTATCTTGATTTATGCCTAGCCTCCAAGCGGGTAGCCCTAGATAAGCACTAGGAAAGGAACGTGTAGAGCAGCACACAATACCAGCCGAATCTTCCGATCCAGTGACTAATGTTAAAAAGAGCTTCAAAAATCATCTAAGTGATATTCAAGATTTTCTCTTGAGACCTCCCAGCGCCACAAAACATCATAGTGTCATCAGCAAATAACAGGTGGGATATTGAGACTAAGTTACTTGAATGACTGTCAACATCAAATCCTTCGAACCATTGGAGCTTCTTAGCCTTCTCCAGCATTCTATTAAGTCCTTCCATTGCTAAAATAAGAAATGGGGATTAGCGGCCCCTTGTCTGATCCCTATCTTGGGAAAGAGTACAAAGAGCTACTGACAAGATCGTTAAAGATGGCTCAAGAATGCTATGGTAAAATATCAAAAGCATATCATCAAATTCAAAACGCAATTCATTTTCATCCAACAGTACAAATTATTTTACCAGTTTAAGAAAAAAGTACAAATTCTGCATGCATCTACGTTTAACAACAGAGAGCATCCCCGTATTATCTTCAAAATGTCCTATTTTTTTCAATCTATATAGTCCAGGAAATGCTCAGAGGAATACACATCTGAATCTTCTTGTGAAATTTGTCAGTTTACTATGTCTTACAATGTCATTACAAACTTTTAGTGTTGTGAGGTACTGCACCATAAACTCCAAAAGTTATCAAGAACTTAGACCACAGCTGCCAAGTAGAACTGCACTGTAGGGAAAGATGATCAGCAAATTCAATGGAAATTTCACATAAATAACACCTGTTTCAAAGCTTATACCCTCCTTTTGAAATTCTTGTGGGTTAGACAAGCCACTTGAACTACCAATCCCCCAAAGCAAGCCACTTAAGAGGGGATAATGTTTTCCAAATCATCTTCCATGACTGGGAAGCAACATTTTTAGCTGAATTTTCCTGAACCAATCTGTAGGAGTTCACAGAGTATTCTCCATCTTCACTTGCCTTCCAAAACATAGCAGGATCTTTGTGACTGTCTAACACTACAAATTGCATTCTACACAGAAAAAGCCCCAATATCTTCCAACATGTAGTCGTTGACTGAAAATTACATCCTGCAATACTAAAACAGTCAGCCAGCAGTATACCAGAAAATCTCACCAGCCTGTATAAGACTGGAACTTGATTCTTAGAAGCCCTTCTCCAACCCAATCGTCTTTCCGTAACCCTCTTTTTTTTTTTTGTTTGGTAGTAAAATATCAAAAGCAGATACATACTAGGTTTCGCGACAGTATTTTGATTCAAAATTCCCCTACCTGCTAGCTGTTGAACTTCTGATATTCTTTGTTAAAAAAGAAGGTGTTAAAAAAGAAGGCAACAAAACTATTAAATTGGGTAAAATGATTAGTTCTCAAGATACTTGAATATTGCTTAAATATGACACAGTTGCTATTCAATTGGGAGCGTAATACTTCATTCTTATGATGGCGAGTCTTATTCTCTTTATCCAGTAGTGTATTTGTCTTTTCAGTTCTAAGATGGTATCATTGACACTGAAGCTATGACAAGAAGAACTGAAAAGTCGCTTATCAAGAGTGTGTGCAATCTGCAAGATATCTTTAACATCTGAATTGATTTAGATCTTAAAAGAGTATGCTTTCTAAACATAGTGAAACTTCAGTTTATTACTGAGGTGGATGTTGGTAGTTCTACTCTACTGACTTGCCTGTTGTATTTATTTGGGTAAAATAAGTATATTAGGTATCGTCTTTTGTGAAGTGATTTCTGCTTCATTTTATGTGTCCCCTTGTGAATGCTAGTTCCATAATTTTACTATTGATATATTCATTATGACGAAACTAATTATAAATTTAAATTATAAATGGTAAGATCTGTTTCATATTTGGTAACACTGTTTTGAACTATCTGTCCTAGTGCAAAATAACCTCACTAGGATGATTATTACTCATATTGGTCAAAAGTATCATTTATATCTGGTTCTTGGACGGGAATGCTCTCATAATGCATGATGAGGTTAACATCGCTGAATCTTTTTTTCTTTCTTTGCACTTTTCGGCATTGTATATCAGTTTAGCAATGTCATATCCATTCTGTTATCTTTTAACTTGTTCCTATAATATCGATTTATCTATGACCTTTTTCAAAAAATTATCCAACTATTCTTTTTTTTCTTGAGGAATAAACTCCAGACAATTTCTCATGAGCTGGAAAAGTACACCACCATCATTAGTTCTTTTATTTTTAGTAACCAGTGGAATTTTCTGAGCACGAGCTCACCAAATATCATTCCATTATGCCATGATTCTGGAAATTGGCTCCTTCTGCAGTTTTGTTACAATGTGGCTCCGTCTGTCTTGTCCCATTTTTATTATATGACATCCATGCTTAGGATGTCTATCAATTGTGTAAGGTCTAGGAAATATTTAATATTTTAGTGGAATGATATTTGATTTATGAGTAATTCATGTTTAGCTTCTGATTGTCTTGTGTTACTAGTTTCTCGTGCTAAATCTGTTCTCAGCATCATTTTAAATCCATTCACTCATCTTTGAAAACATCTCTCTTATCTGAAGGGTGGTTTATATTTCTATGTTTGTTGATTTGTCAACAATGTTTGGCTCTTTCCATTTTGCTTGTGATCATGACATCGTTGAGTTTCTTGATAAGCTTCACATTATGTGCTTTACCGAAGTAATAACAACAACAATAATAATACAAACGACGATGACAACGACGAGTATGTGATACTCTTTTTCTGATGAAGTAAGGAAGCTTTCATTTTAATGCATCAAGAAGATACTCTTTGTTTTTTTGTGGCAACCAACCATCTGTTTCTAAGCTGTAATGTGGTTAGCCAGCTTTGGTTTACTAGCTTTAGGGGCATAAGGTGGACTATGCCAGAAAGAGCTGGCAAGGCTCTAGTAAGCTGGAACAATGAGGGCAGTAGTACAGACAAAAACAGATGGAGAATTTCTCTGCAGTGATATGGTAGATCATTTGGAAAGAGAGAAGTTCGAGATGTTTTAATTTTTCATCTCGAATTATAATCCACCACGAAAGGATAGTATGATGGCCATTGGTCAAGCAGGCCTAAAGTATCAGTAGCTCTTTACATAGGGATTAAAATGAACTGCAGTATCACTTTTTGCTATTGGTATATTTCTGAATATTTAGATGATCTTGTAGCTATTATAGACGTCCTATGAACCTTGTAAGAAGAAATAGGACCTAGAGATAGTTTTTTTCTTAATTGCTGAGCCTACTCAGTTATAGGTTTTTTTCTGAATCGCTGAGCCTACTCGGTTGTATGTAGCTATATTATGTAAATTTTTGGATGCCAGCCTTAGTGCTGAAGATGTATATTCAAACATGTTACCTTTGATTCAAACATGAGGGATGAGTTTTGTCTTGCTCCCGGGGCTCAATTCAAGTGGCAAAGGTTGTGTGACTTGTGAGTAGGTCACAGGTTTAATCCTGCGCCATGCGAACTAAGCCTGGTATTTAAGTGGAGAGGGTAGAGGGGACTCATTATCTCCCAGTTCCGAAGGATCAAGGATGATTCATTATCTCCAAGTTTTGAAGATTGTGGTCGGTCCTAATAGTTGGTCCCAAATGGATTTCTCCGACTAAAAGGAAGGATGAGTTTTGTCCAGTTTGATACTGCTGCTTTTCTTTTGCTGCAAAGTTGTCACCCTTCTTATCACAGTAACTTTAATATGATGATAGTTGCGGATGAGTTGCGACTGTGTTTCTTATGTATTTATAAGGATATAGGTAGTGTAGGCTGTTAATATAGTTTGTGTTGCTTTGTTTAGGTTTTGGAAAGGAAAGATGCAGCTGGAGAAAAGATTTCTGTCGATCACCTCTCAGAGGTATGAGATACTTTTCTTGAACAGGTTTCTTTTTTTCTTTTTAACTGGAGTGGTATGAGATAATTGGACAAACAATTATCTCTGAAATGATTTAGGACTTACTAATGTTTTGCACTTCACTGAGCTATATTTCCATCTATAAAAATAGACTTCAAGAGTGTTTTATCTCTCTTATCCAAGCGAACAACCTTACATGATTGAATTTCAGATTACAACTAGAACCTGACATCATGGACATGTTTAAAACATTTTGCATTTAGATTACATCTATAACCTGCCTTCAAGGACATGTTCGAAACATTTTGTATTTCCTCGTGAAATCAGATGTGTAGATCTCATGATTTTATTTTGAATTTTCCATACAGACTTGTACTTTGGCTGTCCGAGAGTCTTTGGCCAATGTAAGCATAATCCATCTTCTTTCTGTTAGGTTATGGTTTGTCACTAATACAGCCAGTTTATTACATTGTGATGATGTTAAAGCAGTGGACTTTCCACCCTTGGCTTTTCCCCGAAACAGGTATTCGGTGACCAGTTTGAGTCTTTCGTGAGGAACTTTGAGAAGTCATTTCATAGTACCTTGATGACTCTCAGATTGATCAGTGAATCGTCTATGAACAGTGGAATACAGCAACATCATTGTGCAGCGAAGACTTCTCTCTCAGAAAGATCTGTGCCTTTTATATCTAACAGAGTAGAAAATGTTACATGTGATCCTGACTTTGGTGGGTTTCAGTCGGAGTCATTTCAGCAAAGTATCTCAGATAACGAACTGAGAAATCAAGAAGAGAGAAGTGAAGGTACATGTCTTGAATCAATAGGGCGGCAGCTAACCCTCTATGATAGGCAGGTAAGGCAGCAATTGGTTTCTGCTTCTTCAAGCATGATTTCATCCAATACAGAGATTAACCAATATGTGCAGAGGACTTTGGAAAGATCTCTCACGGAGCAAGCTAGGTCAAATGACCTCAAGACATTTGAGATTGGTCTTGCAATGAAGAAGTTGCAACTTAAAGAAAGGCAGCTGGCTCTCAGTTCTGATGCGAACCGTTTGGAGAGGTTCAAACTATCATTTGGTTTCTCTAAGACTTCCTTCAAAACTGAGAAGTTCAAAAATCAAGTAGAAGACTCTAAACATGCTGAACTTCTTAAAACATGTTTAGACTGCCTTGTTACTGGTTTATTTGTCATGCTAGCGTGCCTTGGTTATGGAACTTATGTTTTCTCTCACAAAAGAATTACCGAAGCTACAGCTTCCTGCTCACCCTCCATGGTAAGGAATGTCCGATTCTGAATTCTGTTGATTTTGTTTAGATCTTTCTTCAAGAGCTCCAATAGAGCTTTGACTCTAGCCAGTTGCATCTCCCCTTGCACATTGGTTGCTTTGGAGTTCTAGAAGACAGAAATCAGCAATGACAGAGAATGTTAACTCTTTTCCCATTGCTACATAAACTCTGTTTACTTGTTCTAGAATAAATGAACCATGCATCATCATTTTTCATTTATTAACAAGCTCATTTGAGGCCCTTGTTTCTAGTGGTATGCAAGTCCGAGTAAAAGTGGTAGTGTTGGGCACATGCATGCTGAAAATTCTTGAATGAAGAAGCCCAATTTCAAATCGGTGGAAGGATGGAAAAGATGGATGATGGTTATAGTAATGCTGACTCCATAAATTTTAATAAGAGATTTATTTGGTGGATTGCAATAATTATATGGTAGTGATATGATTGCCAAGGGATACATTTCAGAAAAAAAAAATGGTTGCTTTTGATCCTAATGCTGGGTGATGATTTGTATTTTCTCTTTGTTTCTCTTTGTTTTTATTTATCAAATTTGCCTATAAAGCGATGCACAAAAAAAGATCTGTTTGTCGGGAGGCTTGTCGTCCATAGAAGTCAATGTTAGTTGTTGTAGATGCTGCTTTTGGTGTTCTTTCTTAAAGCATGGACCCCGAGGATGATAGTTTAGTTAGCTGGAGGTCTCTGTTTGTTCATATGTTTCACCAGTGTACAGCATTTATTAGCCATGGTAATAAAATGGACATCTTTTACGTTCCAGGAACACAAATCTTGGTGGATGCCCAAATCAATGTCATCTATTAATTCAGGCCTGCAACTCTTATGGTGTCAGTTTCAAGTTCTCAGTCGCAGGCTATTTGGTGCTTTCTTGATATTGGCTATAGCCTATTTACTTCTCCAGCGCTCTGCAACTTCGAATCAGACTATGCCAGTTACTTTTATTCTGTTGCTGTTGGGAGTTGGCTGCGGGTTTGCAGGGAAGTTTTGTATCGATACCTTGGGGGGCAGCGGATATCATTGGTTAATTTATTGGGAGACTTTGTGCTTGCTACATTTTTTTTCGAATGTCTGTACCTCGACTTTGTTCCTGATCCTTAATGGGCCTGTCGTAGTGTCAGAAAAGAGCACTAGAGACAGAACCTTTCCATACTGGATGAGGAGATCTATGTTTTATATTACCTTACTTCTTTTTCTCCCCTTGCTATGTGGTCTGATGCCTTTTGCTGGCCCCAGTGATTGGAAGGATCACTTCTCTTCACTTATCCTGGATGCGTTTGTTACTCCAGTTGAATTCTGAAAAGGAGAGTGCAAGCTTGTAGCATTATTGGATGAAGCACTGTTTTGATAAAGACCTGTAGAGGAATTTTAGCGTTGACTAGTAGAAGACGAGTCTGAGCTGTCAGGCTTAAGCATGTTTAGGTTTCTGTGCACATGTAAAATATCTGTATCATTAGGGACTTGCTGAAGATTTCAGGCATAGGGGGTGAAACACTCTTCTGATCTGTATTCTGTGAAGGAACTTTTGCGCTGTATCATTAATTAGTACAAGATTAGCCTAAATTATGTGCGTCATTAGAGCAAAATGAAGTTCATGTGTTTCCTTTCTTTTTGGTTAATAATTTGGGGAAAGCAGGCCTTGAGTCTTGTAACATCATCTTGTGAAAATACAGGATACAAGTTGTATCAAGGAAGGATCGTCTTGTATTGTGCAACTTTTTATTCAGTTGAATGGATTGTTAGCTGTAGATTGTATTGATTTAACTTATATAATAAATATTCTGATAATACAATGTTAAATCTTTATGATGGGATTTACAATTCTGTTCTTCAGTCTCTGCCCTATCTAAAAACTATTTTGAACAAGCATGTAATGGGAAAATGTTGATTATGACTCAACCAACAAGAAGCTTTTGGCTTCCACTTTCTTGGTGCAAAGTGAGTCGAGCAGCAACATGAAGGAATTGAGAGGAGCAATGCTTGGTGAAGATCTCCTGCAGCCACGCCTTCTTTATTAACGAAATGATGTAGTCCATGAAGACTGAATCACGTGTAGTAGGGCCACAACTAGGCACTCCAAACTCTTCTTCGGACAAGGAAAATGCATAGCGCCTTTGATCAATTGTATAGACTACAAAATGGCCTTTCTCAACTATAGACGATGAGGATGTATTGCAGCTATCTGCATCACTACCATTTCTTGAAAATGAAATCCTCTTCCTCTGTATGGTTGCAAGCTTCTGCCATCTCATAGCCATTTTGATGAGTTTCTTGACACTGATCATTGTCATTTTTCTTTTGGAAAGAAGAAAGTAAATAAGAAATTTAGAGCAATTTGATGGCTGAATAGATAATGTTTGTGCTTGATGATGAAAAAGGATCACGGAAGGGGGAGTTATTTATATAAAAGGCTATGGACAAGCCTTGGGCTAGAGCTGATTTTTTTGTCACTAACCACTGAAGACAAAGCCATGTGCCGAAGTCTATTGACCATGTTGATATAGGGCCTAAAATTTGTGGATGAAGCAGGTTTGAAAATAAAAGTTGATAAGTTTCTTCGTTTCTTCACTTTGATCAACAACCATTAGGCCTATTCGCTATAATATTAGCAAGTACTTGGTACTTCTAACCAATGCCAATAATGTGAAACCATTAAATGAGCAATTGCTGTAAGAAGCAAAACCATGTTCTGCTCTCTTCCTTGTCATGTAGATAGGTGACCTTAGGAATCGCGGATATAGTTGGTTGTCTAGGTTTAGGTTGATGGTTTTTTTTCCATTTTGCGCAGAATAACAACAAATAGAGCTATATAAGTATTCATGTTGTATTGGGTTCAACTAAAATTCCTAGTGCTCGTCAAAGATTTCAAAAGGCAATACCATGTGATACTTCATGTGGCATTGTTTTTCCTTTCACCTGTGCTTAACTTGAAGGAAGTTGACAACATTAATATTGTTTCTTATTCAATTGACATGGAAATCTTCTAAGATCAATTGGCAGGCACCAGTACATGTGAACCAGAAGGCTAGCTTTGTTTCCATTCGATTAGTCAGAAGCTAGCAGTACAGGTATTGATGTTTGGCTAAATGATTGCTGGTAGGGCCTGTTATATTGGACAAAATAATGTAAATATATATACACTTTGTGTGCTATTAAGTTCCTTGAATTTCTTCTGTTTGTTCCTCTATAGCTATGATTATGTCCATCCGTGTTCCTGGTATAATTCAATCTGAGTCCTCAACAAGCATTCGACACTAGGAGATGTTTCAAAGGGCCATTTTACCGTCTATGTTAGCTTGAACCATAAGAAGAGAGGTTCATTGTCCCTATTTCATTCTTGAGCCAACCTTTTCTTATCAAGATTTGGCGGAATCAAGCTGAGGAAGAATTGCTTTTGATCATCCTATGGGTGATTTTATAGGTCTTTTGGAGAGGAACTCTTTATTAATCTCACTTCGCGCTTGAGGTAGGACATGAGAGAGGAAAAAATTCCCTGTTCATTTGCTGACATAAGTTTGTAAAGCCATGCAAGACAGTTGGGGGCTGGAAATCACCGTGCTTCGTCCAGTGGACAGCTCAACTTTTTTTTAAAAAAAGAACGTGAATTCCAACAGACCTGTTGGAACGCTGTCTGTAATCTGGAATTTCTGAGGGGAAGGCCACAGAAAACAGTCGGGACGAGTACAATTTTGAGGTTTTCCAATGAAAAGGTAGTATGAAAATGGTGTCTATGTTTTGCTCATTTCCTTAATGCTATTTGTACAGAAAAAAGCACTGTTTCAGATTGTGTCACTAAATTGGACTTCTCTGACCACTTCTACATTTCCGGAAGCTCTGAGGCACTACTCACTTGTTTTCCATGCTGTTTCTACACCTAAAATCACTGGACTCTTGCGAGAAGCTCAAGAGAGTGGAGCAAACGTTGTGAACTATGATCTATTTCTTCTTCAGGATCTGTTTTATATAATACTTTTCTGATCTGAAAAGTTTAACCTGCCCTTTTAATAGGCGTCTTACTAAACAAAAACTAAGCAGCAATTAGCCTCCTTTTCATGGAAAATAATAAGGTGAGCTTCCTCATCAATAGCCAAAAGGTTGAGAAGAACTGATTAAGAGGAAAACTGTTCCTCCCATGATAAAATGCTCAACTTCTACAGAACAATAGTACCTTAAATCCTGTAGAACACCGAAGCACTCGAAGATTGCAAATCACACTAGATTTTGATTGTAAGAAATGTAGAAGAAATGAAAGAATTTCATTTCCAATAACTGAGGAGAAATCAACTATTTATAGTCAACAAGTACCTCTTGGAAGAGAAGCAATGATTTAGAAAAGTTGCAATTTTTCAACTAAAAGTACATTGTCTCAAATGCGTCGCGGAAATATGTGGCTGGACATGGCCCATCGCATATGAGAACCATCCCTTCCCCCCATATGCGGTCTACACATGCCCTCATATGGAACCAAAATTTTGAACGAAGAAATACGTCTCTTCTGAGGCATATGCGGGCCCCCACATCATCAAATGCAACTGCATATGGAGAAAAAAATATGAGTTTAATTTTTGGATCAAATAATTGCTATATAATTAATTTTAAATGAATTTTTTCCAAAAGATAATCTCTAGATCGATCATATTTCAAATCCAAATTCAATCCAAATTCATCCAAATCCAAATTCGAATTTTGAGCCGAAGTCTAGCCGAGCGAGTGGCGATGGCGCAGACACATCTCTTCTTAGCTCATCAATAGCATGAAGATGTTAAACTTAATATAAACACAAAAAAGTTCCTTTCTCCCACATCGATAAAGTAAACTTTACTTTAAAATTTTCATTTTCATCCAAATTTCTTTTCTTATCATTTTTTATTCACTTTTCCTCTATATATATTTAATATATTTTATATATGTAGAATCCAACAGTCTCCCACATGAATATGGAATGACTATAATTTGCAAAGAATGTACTGACAAATGTGTGATCTACAAACAAAGACTAATTGCATCTAATAAGTAGATTTTCCTTTGAACTTTCTGTAATGAACTTATATTGGATGCACTCGACCAATCGGTAGATCTAATATCTTTGGATCGTCGAACTTTATGTACATTCTAGAAAAAAACAAGTCACACAACCAACCTTTAACCATCTATGGTTCTCATGATTTAGTTTGTTTCATCCATGAACTCTCCTGGTTTCATGAGTGCGTAGAGAATCGAACTGTACTAGCATTCTCCTTGAAGCGACGTCTAGTTTACACTCAAATATGTGATTCCTATACGTTTAATCCTATAGATAAATTATCTGGTCATGTCTGCCAAACTTAGAAACCATTAAAAAGTTTAAACCCCTTAAGGGTTTATCCTTGTTTCTGAACAATGTATTCATCATGAGAATGAGTTAAGTTATTTGACAATGTTGAACCATCATTCATTTGATCTCTTTGAACCTAGTTCTTGGGATCTCCAGTCTGCTATATAGAGTTACGACCATGATGACTTGTCTTAGAATTTAAACGCATTTCCTTGATAATCTCTCAACTGCCTCTCTAGATAGGCCTTTTGTAAGTGGATTCGACACATTATCCTTAGACTTTACATAGTTAACAATGATAATTTCACTGGAAGGTAGTTGTATAACTGTATTGTGTTTACGTTGCATGTGATGAGATTTGTCATTATACATAGTGTTCCTTGCCCTTCTAATTGCTATTTGGCTATACAGTATATGCATATGGGTGCCAACGGTTTGGTCCAGAAAGGAATATCTTTCAAGAAATTTAAAAGCCACTCATCTTCTTCACCGGCCTTATATAATGCTATGAATTCAGATTCATTGTGAATCGAGCAACACATGTTTGTTTGGATGATTTTCAAGACACTGCTCTTCCACCAAGAGTAAATACATATGCACTTGTGGATTTAATTTCTGAAGATCTGGTGATCTAATTTGTATCACTATATCCTTCAAGTACCACATGATATTTATCATAACGCAAAGTGTAGTTTTGAGTATGTTTTAGACACTGTAAAACTTATTTTATTTCTTTCCAGTGAGTTTGATTGGGATTAATTGTGTACCAACTGAGTTTAATAATAGCACATGCTATATCTGGTCGCATACAATTCATGATATACATCAAACTTTCCAAGAATCGTGTATATCCAATTGTGAATCACTTTCACCTTATGATATACATCAAACTATGACGATGCTAACCCTTGAGGAGTTCTATGAATTCTTATCTGTAAGACTACATCAACAACTCCTAAGTATTTCACGTTAAACTTATTAGTCAATGTTGTAGCATTTATGTCAAAAGTGTCTCTACTGATGTTCAGCTTATTATCAACATACAAACAAATAATGACTTCATGATTCGTTATGTTTTTAATATAAACATATTTATCACATTCATTAATTTGAATCTATTTGTCAACATTGCTTGATCAAATTTTATATGCCATTATTCCGGTGCTTGTTTTAATCCATGAAGCGACTTAAAATTTTTACACACCTTTCTTTATGTCACGTCTAGATTTCTCAGATCATGAGGGAACTTACATCCCACCGTAGGAGAACTATCCAACAAGTACGGAAAGCAAAAGTAATAGTTAAATGCGGAAGATAGTAGTATAAATAAGGATAGAACATGCGGAAGTCTAGTACAATAAAAGAAATCCCCAAAACCTGGTAAACTAGTACATGAACCACTAAGAAGTAGATATAATGCCTGAAGTGAAGGTACATACTCTGTCTTAGAAACCAATAATAGAAATAGATAGTAAGAAAGGTAAAAGATCAGCTCCAGACGCCAGGAGAGATCATCTACCTTAGCAACAAAATATCACCACAACCTGAAGTCAGCAGTGAACACTCGTACTTGGATCTGCACTAAATAGATGTAGAAGTATAGTATGAATACTAAAAACAACGGGTACCTAATACACATCATAGGCCGACCGGGCTCATGTATGAAATAAAAGCAGTAAATATTAGATAATAAAGAAAGGAGTCATATAAATCAAAGAGTACAAGTATAGGCAAGTAATGCTAGCTATAGATAAATGGAGGCAATAAGGAGTAAACAATGGAGCTATTTAATCACAGTAATGGAATGACTCAGATAAAGGAGTAAAAGCATACCTGAATCCTTGAAATAGATAATCAAGTAAGGAGAATAAATGAGGGTGGTATACCGATAACCTCAATACAAGATGAAGGTAGAAGTCATAATCAAATAAACCCACACATAAATCACATCTACTAATCAAGGAAAAATTTTAAGTACTGCCAACTAACAATCATAAATAAAAGGCAGAAATTAAATCAATAGATAAATACAAATAGTCACGCTTAACCCGCTGGCACCCCATCTCACTAGAAGGCTTTCAACAAAGAAAAAAAATACAGGAAACAACACAGACATGAATCATGCTAGAGGAAATATTTATGTTCCTCCTCCGAAAGGCTATAGGCATGGTATGATGGAACTCATAGAAGGAACTATTATCATATACCTACTACTCTATCGTATACCCCTCCCTGGGTTACCTACTATTACGACTGGATTTCTCAGATCATGAGGTAACTTACATCTCGCCGTAGAGAGAACCACCCAACACCAAGTAAAGCATGACTAATAAACTAAGTGCGGAATATATGAGATAAATAAGAGATATAGATAAGAGAAAGTCTATAATAAGTCAAATATAACTCTAAAACCTGAAATACATATAAGCCATTAATACAAGAGTATAATATCTGAAAATGGAAATACAATATCTTTGTTGGTACAATAACAGAAAAGAAATGACAAAAAGATAAAAAGATCAACTCCGGATGCCAGGAGTAGTCCTTTATCTCAGCAACAAATCCAACGCCTGATCAGAAATTAGCACTGACCACTCATACTAAGATCTGCACCAAAAAGATGCAAAAATGTAGTATGAATTCCAAAAACAACGGGTACCCAGTAGACTATACCGATTGGGAATATATAAGATATAAGAGCAGTAAATACACAGATAAAGCAAACAAGTCATAGAAGTCAAACAAGGATTTACAACCAAAGAAATCTAGCTAACAGGATAAAAAAGACACGTAATATACCTAGAAACTAGCTATGACAAGGAAGATTCAGGAAAACAAGTGGAAGAACGTACCTAAATCCATACTCAACTAATAAAATATACAATAAATAATAAAAGTAGAGGTATACTGGAACCTCAATTAAAAAGGGTGTGAAGAAGGCTAACTATAACAAATATAATCACAAGGAGAGGCATGATATGAAGTGAGGAAGTACTCCCAGCTAAATACCACATAATATACCAACAGTAGAACTTACCAAGGATCTTGTAGGATATAATCTGTCAACAGTAGAATATCTCAACATTTATTAAGTAGATAAGTAAATAAACACATATAGATGAATGCAAACCCTCCGTACCCCATCCAATAGGAGAGTACAAACAACAAACAACACAGACAAACAAGGTATGCATGACATGATGAAATACTAGTAAAGCAAACCCATAGGCTTCTCCCTGATCCTCGAGTCCAACAGGTGGAACCACATGGAAGGCCTCAATTCGTGCACCTCTACTCCATCGTATACCCCTCCTCCAGTCGCCCATGAGCCCAGATCATCATGGTCTATGAGAGGCTGATAAACCTCAAATTACACCTCTAGATGAATCATAAATGGTCATTGTTCAAATATAGAAAACAAAAAAGTTAGAGTTGATCCGGCAGAGAATATGGTTCAGATTTAGGTCTAATGACAATATTTAGTCAATTAGTCAGTTATTTCTAAAATATATAAAAGTAAATAAGGGGGATTGTTTGTTAAAAGGGTAATGCTTTGAAAAAAAATTCAAATATCTATTTATGTATGTTGTAATGGATCTAAAGTAATGATAAATACCTAGGATCATGTTCACTAAGGTTTCGACAAATCTTCATATTATAAACATTAATGGTCTTGCAACTTTTCATAGTGTATGGTTATTTATAGAAACAATGCTATTCATCTAAGTATTTTTCAACCTTTGATCCTTGATAAATCTTTTTTACACCTTCTCAGGCTGTAAAAGAGTGCAATATTTCTAATCATAATAGCCTCAAGCTAATTACCCTTGTTACAACAATGATCATTAGACGGGGGTTAACGCTTTGAATTTCTTATCATAATCTCAACTCCTAGTTTAATCGTATGGCTAATACTAACTAAACCTAGGCATGTTCCAGTGTGTGCAACAACTAAAAATCAGTTAAATTTTGGGTATTATGTGTTAATACGCTTATTAAGACGCCAAAACCATGTTAGAATTAGAACCCTAGATTTGTTTCATCCATGGATCCCACAACCCTAGAGTTTGGGATTTAGCTACTCATGATTGTGATTACACAATAGTAAAAAGATTAATTATTAGATATCATACCAATAAGATACTCTTCGAACTAATGGTAGATTATAATCAACGATGAACAAATATCTCACTCTTTAGTTTTTAAGAGGGAGAATAAAGTGTAAAAAATAGTGATATGAACTATGATAAACTGTGAAATGTGTACTGTTAACTGTTCTCGATAAAATAATCTAATACACCTATTATAGTATAGGGTTACAAGTTTAATATTTGAAACTTGGAAATAATTCACATGCAAGCTTGGGCAGCTCTTTAGACGAATCGTCTAAGCCTAGACAAACCGCCTATTCTTCCGTCTGTTGCAACTTTGAAACATTAGACTTCCTCTCAAGTGGCACCATTTTGGAAGACTTGTCGAAGGATAGACAGTTCGTCTAGTCTTTCATCTATTTCTTTAAAATATCAGACTTTGGATAGTAGATTTGGACGGTTTATCCAAGACCAGATGAACTATCCATTTCTCGATGAAAGAGAATTCTTAAAATAGTTTGATTTCTATTAGATGACACAACTCAGGCAAGCCGTCCAATCTTGTACAAAACGTCCAATTTATCTTCAAAATACCATTTTCTTCTGTGATTTCTCTAAAGTTCCAAATGTAAACTTTACCCTGAAATTACAAAGAAAATACATCAAATCACATAAAATTTACTCAAGAACATGCATTTATTCATAGTTTAAAGTGCAATATGTGACGTAAAATACCATCACAAAGGCCATAACCCGCGTACAACTAACTCATAAAGTAAACAGTAATTACATAACATGAATTATGAATCTCAGGTGATATAAATATAACTCAAATAGACATTATCTCTATTCGGATCTTTACCTGGTATATATCAGTATCGATGTCATTGATTGAGTCTAGTTGCGACTGAGACTATATCCAAAATAACATCAACACCTAGCTCATGATTGCGACCAAGGATGGTAATAACTCTATACAGGGATTAATTCATTACTAAAACTTTTATCATTTAAAATGTTTTATCAAATCAAATTTTACTCATTTTAGGTTTATAATACTAAAAACTAGCTCCTACACTAAATATCTCAATGATCCTGTCGTCTTACCAAGGTACAGATTCTACAACAAGCATAACCAATCAAGTAGAACTCACAGATATTTCCCATAAAACCCACCATGTATGTTCCATAGTCATGGAAAGAACACACAAGGACACAGGACAAATATAATCGCAAATACAACAACAATACGTAGCTAAGAAGTAGACTAAACGAGCTGATAGGGTCATGAGTGCCAACCTAGAAATCCCAACCCAAAGATGTCCATTTATCATGATTATCTCCCATATAAGTCTAGTTTAAGAGCGTAAGCATAGATTACCTATCATCTGAAGAAGCACTCACAAATACACTTAGAAGAAATCCTAGACTTTTCCAAATAAGCCAACCGCGTGCAAATGAGCCCCTACAATCACACCACTATCAAAACAATAATCTATAAATTAAAAGAAATCCAACGATATCCAAAAGCTATGAAAATAGTTGGGGTCAAAATATAGGTCAAAAGGGGTCTACGAGCCTACAAACCCTAAAGCCCAAAAAAAAGGTATCAAAATGTTCCCCACATCGTGGGAAACTCATACCCACAATTTGAAGCTTAGCTGAGCAAGAAACAAGCTTGAAATCAAGGATTAAAGTGAAGAAATTATTTGAACACGTTGGGGATTTTTTTGGTGATATTTGATGAAATAAATGTGGAAACTTACTATTGATTGAGGGATTATCGAAGAAATTAAGTTTTCAAATTCACCCATAAGCTTATGCAAAGACCCAAGAATTTTAATGGAGATTTAAGAGCTTTTGCAGAAGAGGGAAGATGAAGAATGACTGAAATTTTGGGACTTCAGCCTTTATATGAAGTCCAGCCTTTAGCGCCATCGGCGCTGCATAGCGCGATTGCGCTAAAGGACCAGTAAAATCGTTAGTGCTATCGATGCTTAGGAGCATGATAGAGCTAAATAGTACTGTAAGCCTTTAGCTCTAATGGCGCCAGATCGACGTGATCGCTCTAAAGGGAGATGGGCTAGGATTGGAGCCATCGGAGCTGGGGAGCATTGACAGCGCTAAAGAAAAGGTTGGGGATTTAGAGCTATCGGTGCTTGGGTAGAGCAATCATGATAAATGGGAAAATAGAGATTTAGCACGATTGTACCCTTGGACCGCGATTGTGCCGATCAAAGTTCAGCTGCACCAGCAACTGAAAATTTGCTATATCTCAAGAGTAGATTTTGGGTCTCTGGGGCCAAACAGAGTTCGATACATAAAAACCAAATGTGCCAATTATATAGAAATGATATTACTAACTCATCGGTGCAGATTAACTTTTAATCCAAGGTCATTTCAATGAAATGTTGATCAAAGTCAACACTTAGCCAAATTCCAACTTTCCAACCAAGAACTCGAAATAAGATCAGTTGGTTCGAAACCCGAAAAAACAACTCATTTAACCCGAAATTGACATTTCGAAGTTGATGGCTCAATCGAATTTTCAATATGAGGCTTCCTTAATAAAATAACCACTCAAGCTCTAAAATGGAAACATACGACACATAAAACACATAAATTGCACAGACTCAAAAGAAAAGCTTCCGAACTGAAGCCAAGAAGACTAAAATCAACATTCTAGAGCTAACAAAACAGTCGGAATTTGATTCTGAGAGCATTTCAACAATGTTTTAGCTAAAGTCAATAATTTTAAATATTAAGGCTCTAAAATAGAAAAACGGACATAACAATCAATCGAACGAGCCGGTGGCTGAACTACCAGTTATGATAAGTCATAAATGACTTAGTCAGCTATAGGAAAGCTCCAGAATGCAAAAAAAAATTATAAAATCATGAAAATGACTGTAAGAGTTATTACAACATCTACTACTAAAAGAATTTTCATCCCAAAAAGTTAGAAGAAGGAAATACCTGAAAGCTCGAATAGCTATAGAAATAAGACCTCAACTCACCCTTGATATCCCAAGTGGCCTACTCTATGGGGAGATCCCTCCACTACACTTTAACTTTTGAAATCTCATGAAATCTCAACTTCCTCATCTCTTTAGCAAAAACCAACAATGGCTCCTAAAAAATTGATAGACCCTCCATAACTTGAACCAAATCATACTGAAGCACATGCGACTCATCAGGAACATACTGTCTCAGTATAAAAACATGAAACACCAGATGCACAACTGAAAATATAGGAGGCAAAATTAACTTATATGAAACACTACCAATATGATCAAGAATATCTAATGGACCAATGTATCAGGGACTAAGCTTTCTCCTCTTCCATAACGTCATCATGCCCTTCATGGGTGATACCTATAAGACAATACGATCATCCACATGGGACTCCAAGGCACGTCGTCGGCGGTCAGAATAACTTTCCTGCTTACTCTGGGCAGCCCATAGTCTATCCTGAATAAAAAATAGAATCTAAGGCATCCCAAAGTAGATCAGTACTCTTCAATCATGACTCAATCATCAAACCAACTAATAGAAAAACGACGTTGCCTACCATAGAAAGCCTCAAACGAAGCCATCTGAATACTGGAATGGTAGCTATTGTTATATGCAAATTCTACCAAAGCTAGATGATAATCCCAAGAGATGCCAAAATCAAGAATGCACGCCCTCAACATGTCCTCTAGGACATAGATGAACCTCTCGTACTGACCATCTGTCTAGGATGAAATATTGTGCTAAGGTGAACCTTCGTACCAATACCACGCTGAACTACTCTCCAAACCTAAGAAGTAAACTAAGTATTGTAGTCTGAAATAATACAAACCGGTATGACATGATATCGAACCACCTACTGGAGATAAAGAAAGGCTAAATTCTCTGCACTATAATCTGTGTGAATCGAAATAAAGTGTGTAGACTTAGTCAACTTGTCATCAATGACCCATATTGAATAGTATCTTCTAGGAGTCTGAGGCAGCTAAGAAATGAAATCCATGGTAAGTTATTCCCACTTCCACTTGAGAATGTGGAGTCACTGCAATAAACCACCCGGTCTCCAATTCTCAAACTTAACCTGTTGATAGTTTAAATATCGAGACACAAATTTAGTTGTCCCTCTTCAGGCCGCTCCACCAATAAATATTCCTCAAGTCTGTTTACATCTTAGTCACACCAGGATGTATAGAATAATAGTAACTGTGGGCCTCATGAAGAATCAACTGGACTAGATCACCAACTCTAGGGACACAAATACGGTCCTCAAATCTCAAAATACCATCATAACCAAAGGAAACATTGTAGGGCTCACCCTTACTCAACTGATTATGAATATCTGCTAAGTCTGGATCCTTCAACTGATGCTGCTAAATTTGATCAATTAATGAAGAGCGGGTGTTAATACAAGGAAACATATAACCGAAATTTGAAATATCAAATAGAATCAAACAGTTATCCAAGGACTGAACATCCAAGATAACGGTCTCTCAGAAAATGACAAGGCATCCAAACTACCCATACTCATAGCCTTCTGACTCAAGGCATCCCCTACCACATTTCCTTGCCTGGATGATACAAGATAGAAATATCATAGTCCTTCAGCAACTCGATCCATATACACTGACGAGCATTAATCTCCCTCTGACTCATAATGTGCTAAAGACTATGATGATCGATGAAGATCTCATAATGAACTCTATAAAGATAGTGGAACCAAATCTTGAGGGCAGAGAGTACCACCGCCAACTTCAAGTATGGGTGGGGTATTTATGATCATGGAACTTAAGCTATCTAGAAGCATATGCGATCACACAACCTTGCTGCATCAGAACACAACCTAAACTAATACCGGAAGAATCACAATACACAATAAAACTCTAACCCTCAACCAATAATGTCAACACAAAAGCAGAAGTCAAAATGGTTTTAAGCCTCTAATAATAACTCTCACGCTCAGCATACCACTAGAAAGGAACGTCTTTTCTAGTCAGCCTAGTCAATGGCACTGCAATAAAAAAGAATCCCTCAATGGAACAATGATAATAACCAGCAAGTCCTACAAAGCTATGAACATCGGTAGAAGTAGTTAGTCTATGCCAATCAAGAACAACTACAATTTTAGTCATATCCATACTAATACCCTCTTTAGACACCATATGTCCAAGGAATGCAACTGACTCAAGCCAAAACTATGTCACGACCCGATTTTGCGGATCATGATGGTACCTACTCTACAACCAATAGGAGAACCAACCCTGCAGTCTGGAGCCGAAGAGGAGGACTACTATACCAATTGCGAAAAGCACAAGTATAATAATCAGAAGATAAATAAAAATACAAAAGTTTAAGAATCAATAAATACCCCAAAAGCATGTATCAGTGTCAAACAAACCACTAAGTACAGAACATTAAATCTAAAATAGGTCTAATACCACCGTATCACCGAAATACATGGAGATCAAATAAAAATTTCAAATCTGAAAAAAAGCAGGTAAAAGCCAAATGCCAAGCTCACCCTGAATCTCTAAAGAAATATCAACTGCATGAACCACTGGGGTTAATCACGATCGAGAACATGTACTCGAATCTACACATGTGCAAGTGTAGTATGAGTACAAGTTGCTGAAGCAACCTATACCCAGTAGTCTTCGAGGGTCCACTAGGCACATATCAATAATAAAAGCAGTAAATAATAGAATATAATAAAAGGGTCACAAAATCAATTAGCATAATAAGGGAAGCTAGCTACTCAAATAGGAATCAAATACCGGTAGGCATGTATCACTAGCTAATCACATAACAGGATCTCAGGTAATGAAGGAAGATGTACTCGAAATCCTTGCAACAATATATGTTAATAATAATGCAATAATCAGGAGTTAAAAAAAATAGGAGTAGAACATGGCCAGTATACTGGTAACCTCAAGTAAAAGAATACATGACTGAATAAGAGAGTAAGACAAAAAATCCTACATAGCATGAAGTAGCAATTAATCAACAATAGCAACTAAGCCGTAATAGACATAATAAAGTAAAGCAATTAAACACTGTCAAATCCCTCAAAAAGAAGTGCAGTGTACACTGAATTCATGCTCACCATAGGCCTTACATCTCATTTAGGGTACACAGAAGAAAACAAGTACGGAAAAGTAAACACCACACATGAAGTAACTAGTCCTGTGTACGCATCTCCTCCGATACCCGTAGGTCCAGCAGGAAGAACCCATGGAAGGCTAACCTAAATATTCTTGGCGTATATATATATATCCTCGTACTCCATATACCCCCTCCTCCACATCGCGTGGAAGCTCGGAGGCAGGTTCATGGGGTTGCTTCACCACATACAATTCTAGCATTATCATAACCTCAAATCCCAAATCATAGAGCCTCAAGGGTCTCAGCAGTCTGGCATCTCGTGCCTAATATCAAATAGTATGGCATCCCGTGCCTAATATAAACAATCTCATCAAACCATCCTTGGTAAATTAGGGTGTACAACACCTCAATGTATAATTTATCACTAATATCCTTAATAGATCAGGTACCATGTATCCAAAACCAATATTACGATAGGTATCAAAAGCTGTACTCACGACCGTATGATGATAGACTCAAGTACCAGTGATTATACTCACTGTTGATCTGGATCGGACTCAAGTATCAACACTAATTAGTCAAGGGATATTTCCCGGTGCCAGGATGTAAAACCTGGGCTAAAATAAGTAAAAGTAGTACTATCGGGTGCTTGATGCCATGTCGAGTCTAAAACAGTAAATGGCTAATTACTTATATTATTATCAAGTATTCCACTTCCTTAACTTATATCATTAGTCATCATTGTTACCAAAATTAGTTTTTAGCCTCAGTGGCTCAAAATCATATGGTGATACTGACCCAGCCCCAATGCACTCTCTCCAGAGCCAAAGGTCCAACCTCTCATGTCATGAATGCACAACACATCAACACGTATATACAAATTTAGGATCATGTATTATGAACAACCTATGCCCTGCACATGTATTTCTAGTCAATTTCTAAGTTACGGGCACCATATCAATCGAATGCCAAATATAAATATTAACATGGAACGGACGAAAGATCGGCACATGATCACTATATCCACCCAGCTACCAACCCATTGATTCTATTTAGCATAGTTATTAAAGATAAAAACCCAGAGATAGCCCTATGGAGCCTGCCTGTCATTCGACCATAATACGTTGCAAATCCACGAATCTTACTCCGACTAACGTCAAATGGTCTCCAAATGATCTAAAACTTGCGTTAAGGTATTTTATATGTTCATACGAGTCTAAAAGTGTATTTTATGATAAGTTTCAAACTGGTCCTAAAATGGGCTTGCGGGGCCCGCTCGCTGAAACTGAAAGTAAACTTTACTATAGGGTTTCCAACATCATTAGGAACCAGTGCTCCAAAATTTCGAGTGCAGGAAGGTCTGCAAAACAGCCCGGATAGATTTGACCCTAATGGGGTCAAAGATTCAATCTTTATAGATTTAACAAAGGAATTACGGTGTAATGATAATCCTAGAAGCAATATATATTCAAATAACGAAGATTACTTGATAATATGTTGATTATGGCAGACTTTTACCAATTTCAACACTTAGGGCCATTAATGGTGGAAACTAAGAAATTGAAGGGTTTCAAGACATAATTCTAAGAAGAAAATTACCAAATTGCATAGAATTCGAAGAAAACAAAGTGGGAAGCATGCTTAGCCTTAGAATGAGGTTTGGGAAAATATTTTTGCTCAAAAATGGGTTGAAACGAAGTATGGTTGTTGAAATAAAAAATCTGGGTCGTGCGGGAAATTATATACTGGCAGGTACGTTACTCATCACAATTTCTTGAGGTGGCTCACGATCGCGTATATTGAAGAATTGGTCATTGCGATCACGTAGAGGAATGGCTATAGCATCTCAATCACGGAAGCTACCTCGCGATCGCATTAGATCCAGAGATAGTGAATCCCGATCGCATAAGAGTCTATCGTGATTATGTAGAAGGTGTTCACCTACACCTACATCTACACCTACACCTACACCAGCTATATGTTTTGACAACAAAACCATGGAAAGAAACCTGCCCCAAATCACCACTCGGAATAATTTGAAGGCCAACTTTACCAGACCAAATATGTAAATAACATGGAAATGACATTCCGAATCTAATGGAATCGAAGAAATTGAAATTCGAGGTCATTTATGCAAAATGACCCCTAACCCAAAGGTAGCTAAAAGTACACTTCTCCACCAACACCTCAAAAATGCAACGACAAGTCCAGAAATTATACCAACACTCCCACTAGCATAAAATCATCATTTTGGAGCTGCTGAAAGAGTCAGAGTTCTAATCCAATTCTCCGAACACTAATTTACCAGTTTGGCTCCACTTTATTCTTTAAACTTTACTAAAATCCACAATTTAGCATAACTGGGAAAAAAAAAAACTCCAAATCACAAACTTAAGGTCGATCTTGACTTTGTTTGGCATTCCAGAGCTGACAAAATTATCAAAATTTAATTCCTAGCTTGTCTTGAAGGAAAGTTGAATTTTTTCAACGAGTACTTAGTTTTTGGCTCTAAAATAGATAATTTGAGATATTTCTTAATCGAGTCATCAGGGATCCGAACTACCGGTCCCAACAAGTCATAAATGACTTGGGGAAACTATAAAAATGCTTTAGAATACAGAACATCACGTATTTATCATAAATGAACATAAAGGTCATTACAACATCCACTACTAAAAGGACTTTCGTCCCTGAAAGTCAAGTAAAAGCAAGAAATAAATAGGAAGAGAATGTACCCGATGCCTTAAAAAGCTGTGGATACTACTTTGGCATATCACTCTCGATCTCCCAAGTAGCTTCCTTGATTAGACGGTGCCTCCACTATACCTTAACCACTGGAATCTCTCTAGACCTTAACTTTCTCACATTCTTAGCCAAGATTTTCATAGGCTCCTCAACAAAAAATAAATCCTCATCTAGCTGCATTGAATCCTCCCAAATGAAATGAGAATCATCAAGAATATACCGCCGCAACATAAAAATATGAAATACCGGATGGACAGCTGGCGGAATAGGAGGTAATGCCAACCTGTAGGCAACATCACCAACTCTCTCAAAAATCTCATATGGCCCAATATACCTGGGAATGAGCTTTCCCCTCCTACCAAATCTCATCACATCGCGTATAGGAGATATCCACAGAAACACTCTATCGCCAACTCCAAACTTTAAGGCACGCAACCTAAAATTAGCATAACTCTTCTGCCTATTTTGGGCTACCCTCAACCTATCCTGAATCAACCAAACCTGATCAAGCAAATCATGCAACAAGTATGTAGACTATACTCTGGCCTCAAAACTGTACACCACCTACCATGCAATGCTTAGAATGGTGCCATCTCAATGTTGGAGTGATAACTATTATTATCCCATGCTCCATCAAATTCTATCACACAAGCTCTCAACATATCCTCCAACACCTGGATAGTCTGCTCGGATTGACCGTCAGTCTGTGGATGAAATTTCATACTCAAATACACCTCGGTACCCAAGCCTCGCTAAACAGACCTCCAAAACTACAAAGTGAACTTGGTGACTCTATCTGAAATGATATAGACAGAAACACCATGCAATCTAACCAACTCACGAATATAGATTTCAGCTAGATACTCAGCATTATAAGAGGAATGAAGTGCGTTGACTTGGTCAGCCTATCTATAATGACCCAAACTTTATCAAACCCTCTGCTAGTTCCCGGCAACCAAGAAACAAAATCCATTCTCACCCGCTCCCACTTCCAAGATGGAATAGGGAGTCTTTGCATCAAACCACCTAGTCTCCGATGCTCATGCTTAACCTACTGATAAGTTAAACACTTTGAAACATACTCAGTAATATCCCTCTTTATCCCACTCCACCAATACAACTATCGTAGATCATGATACATCTTGGCTGCACCAGGATGAATCGAATATCGGGAGCTATAAGCCTCACGCAAGATCAACTGCACCAAGTCATCAACTCGAGGTACACATATGCAACCATCATACCGAAGAGTCCCAATCGAATAAATAGAAGCCCTGCTGGCCTCTTTGGATAATTCCTGATTATGAAGAGTAACTAAACTCTCATCCTCAAAATGTCGCTGCTGAATCTGATCTATCAAGGAAGATCTAGCCTCAACATATGCCAATAACCGCCTGGGGTCTGAAGATCAACCATAACCAACCGATTATCCAACAATTGAACCTACACCGCCAATGGCCTCTCGAAAACTAACAAGAATGCTGGGCTACCCATATTAACCGCCTTCTGGCTTAAGGAATCTGCCACCACATTTGCCTTTCTCGGGTGATAGACAATGGAAATGTCAGTCTTTCAGTAGTTCAATCCACCTTTGTTGTCTGGAATTTAACTCCCTATGACTCATTATGTACTGAAGACTGCATTGGTTAGTAAATATCTCACATTGGACCCTATATAGATAATATCTCCAAATTTTAAGCGCAAACACTACCGCCGCCATATCTAAAGCATGAGTGGGGTAGTTATGATCATGGACCTTCAGTTGCCTCAAAGCATATGCAATAACCTGGCCTTACTGCATCAAGACACAACCCAAACCAACATCAAAAGCATCACAATACACGGAGAATCCCTGACCTCCACTGGCAATGTCAAAACTGGCGCTGAAGTCAACAAGTCTTTGAACTTTGAAAAGCTTAACTCACACTTATCAGACAATTGAAATGCAACATCCTTTAGTCAAAGGCACTATAATTGAAGAGAACCCCTCAATAAAATGTCGATAGTATCTATCAAAACCCACAAAACTGCGAATATCTAAGACAGAAATTGGTCTCGGCCAATCACACACCACCTGAATCTTGCTGGATCAACTTTAATCCCAACTTTGTACACTACATGCCCCAAGAATGCAATAGATTCTAACCAAAACTCACACTTTGAGGACTTGGCATAAATCTTATGTTCTTTCAGTGTTTGGAGGGTCAATCTCTAGTGCTGCTCATGATCAAACTTACTTTGTTAATACACCAAGATGTCATCGATAAACACAATCACAAATAAGTCCAAGTAGCGCTTAAGCACCCTATGCATAAAATCCATAAAGGTTGCCGGAGCATTGGTCAGCCTAAAAGACATAACTAGAAACACATAGTAAATATAACGGGTCTTGAAAGCTGTCTTAGGAATATCTTCTTTTCTTATTCACAACTGATGGTAACTAGACCTCAAATCAATTTTAGAGAACACTGCTGCTCCCTGTAGCTGATCAAACAAGTCATCAATTCTTGGCATAGGTTATCTATTTTTCACCGTAACTTTATTCAGTTGTCAATAATCAATACACATTCTCATACTACTTTCTGTCTTCTTTAAAGTAGAATTAGTGTACCCCAAGGTGACATGCTGGAACGGATAAGACCTTTATCTAGAAAATCCTGAAGCTGAACCTTCAGCTCCCTTAACTCAGCAGGAGCCATATGATACTGGGAAATAAAAATAGGCTTAGTGCCCAGTTCTAAGTCAAAATAGAAAAATCAATATCCCGCTCTAGCGGTAGGCTTGGTAGGTCGGTCGGGAATACATCAAGGAATTCATAAATAATAGGAACAGACTCAGGAGTAGGAGTGACAATATGAATATCACGAACATATACTATGTATGCCAAACACCCCTCCCTACTAACCTCTTTGCTTGAAGGCAAGAAATAAAGCTTGTCGGTGCGTGGCTACTAGAACCCTTCCACACAAACAGAGATGAACTTGGTACTACTAAGCTGATGGTCTTGGCTAACAATCCAAAACCGCATAATGGGGAGAGAACCAATCCATACCCAGAATAATATCAAAGTCCACCATGTCTAGAAATATTAAGTT
>JBDJHY010000087.1:11627891-11638327 GCA_039654485.1 Withania somnifera
ATGCAGCTTTCGCTTCTTCACTCATCTCCTGTATAGCTTTTTTCCTGGCTTCTCTCGCCTAAACCATAGAAAATTTACAGTCATGAACATAAGCAAATCAAGTATACATGAAAAAAGATAATACGACTGCAAACCATCAGTTTTGCCACAGAAAAGGAAAATAGGATTGCAACAAATGTCTCAAATTGTACCTCTCGGTTGCTCCTCTTTCCTTCTTTAACCTTCTCCTTCACAAATTCCTGAAATTACAAAGATCTTACACAAGCTTTATAATGAGACTAGTCATTTGATATCACAAGGAAACATTACCACAAATACATCTTTTTTATCTGCAGACAACTCTTCTGCCTCAATAAACTTGTCTGCCATTTCCTACAAATTTCACCACTCAAGTTAATAGATGATAGCATGGCTTAAAATTACAGAGACATATACAGATTGGTATCGACTCAAACTGGCAAAACTTGCATGACTTGAACCAATAGAGGAAATGCTGATTCACCTCTTTGCTTCATACTAGAAAATGTACCTTTTTAGTAAAATGAAAATTTTGATCTCATTAAATCAATTCAACTTAGTATAAACTAAAACTAATTTCTAGGAAGCTTTGCCTCTTTCCTCCTTAAATGGAACTCACACCAACTTAGACAATAAACTTACACCACTTACTTCAAACTTGATGCAGTATACTTCAGACTAATTATTCTGCTGGTTCACATGTCAAAGTTTATAATCTTAAAACACTCCTAAACCTGACACATATATGCTCTGCGATCTCCAAAACGCCTTTGGTAAGAAAAATGGCAACCTATAGGATGGCTATTCAAGATAAACCTCACTCAAGCTGCTAAAACAATAAAAAATTTATCCTCCCGTAAATTTGTCTTTAAACAAGTTATCACAAATAGCAACCATATGGGGAGAAAAAGCAGGACTTGGTCACAATGGCTCAGTGAGGTCTAGGTAAGGGAAACAATATTCTAATGCGGATTCTGATGAGAATTCTTTCATTTTTATTCTAGATTAGAAAGAATAGAGACAAATTTGGTTTTTTGTTGAAAAGAATTTCTTTGTGATAGTTCAACAAAGAGAGAGTTTATTTTAGGGAAATTGCTGGACAGTACTTTGTGTCTAGTCAGCAAGAGAACACACAGCAAGAGCAGAAATCAATAGAGCTAACGTATTGAATGGGATAGCAGCAAATGTGCAAGTCTAGAGTTAAGATGTATGCCTATAATTGGAGCTTATCAATTACTTAATATGTTTAATCCTCAAAACCCAATCAAATTCACAAATATGGAATCTCAGCAAGAATGCGATGTTCTTTCAGTTTATTAAATTAGGATAATGGAATGCAGTGGCGCAACCAGCATACGAATATGGAATAGTTCCGTTTCTAGAACAAGTTAACCAAGTTTTGGGATATTGGGAGAAGAAAATAGAGAAGTCTTACCAATAATTTTAAAAATGTGTATATAGATTAGTCCTTTCTTTTTGTGCAAAAAATTAGACAAGTTATCAAAGGCTGGCGGTCAAATGTCTTTAGAAGCTTCAGCATATCGAAACCAGTCTACAGGATATCCCAACAGCTTCTTAATTTTCTCCTTGGAAAGAGGGCGGCACCAAAAAGTAGAGGGGTGGCAGGGAAAAAAAAGAGAAGGGTCAAGTATACCTCTGGCTGATCAAATTCCCAATCAAACTCGCAGAACACCTGAAACCAAACAAGGTCAAAACTTTCATAAATTGTGAAGATCATGCATATATACCTGTATTTCTTTTCATAGAACCCCTTACAGATCCAGCATACACAACTGCTCATGTTACACCCATCTAATATCTATTTCAAGCCGAGAAACCATCCTCAAGCAATTCCTTTAATGGAAATACCATAGTTGAGTAGTCACTATATTCTACTAGTATTTTAAAACTCACAGGCGGTTCTGTTGGAAACAAGATCTGCACAATGGTGCTCTGTTCAAGTTCATCTTCTGCAAATGGCTGATAGAAATCTGCCAAGAAAGTAAATGTAATGGGGACTCACAAGAAATAAAACCCATCAAAGACAACTATAACAATTAAAAGATGTACACTGCAAGGAAGTCAAAGATGACGGGCTATCCTCTCAGTTTATAAGTGCAAAAAAAAAAAAAAGAAACAGCAGAGAGAAATGTATGAAACTGAAAGATCAAGCTTAATTCAACTAATTTTACGAAAATCATTGGATATCATAGAAAACCCATATAAAGACTAACATGATTGACATTCAATTAAAAATAAATAGACAATTATTCTTAGTATATTTAATAGTTGTTTTATAACTGATCAATTATACATAAAAGTACAGTGAATCAGACAGAAAAATGTTAATAAGTGGGAGTTGTTTGGTAGCTAGTAAAGAAACAATTTTTTCATCTATTAATTTATAAGTTATACAACGTTTTTGTAGCTAGTTAGAAAATTAGTTATTTATTTACAAAATTAAATATGATAGTAGGTTTGCAATTTAGAATACCACATAACTAATACATGTATAAGTTATGAGGAATTAGTGTATTTTCTTATACGAGGTAGAAAATGGCATAACTAATAGTTGCATTCATAAAATCTGCATAATTCTATAATCAGCTACCAAACAACACCTAAATTTTTAGTTTCCTATCTGTTTAGGAAAGACAGAAGAAAATTACACTCAGTACTATCATACAAACGATATAACTTTAGAAAGACAAATTTTCTGAATTCTAGATACAATGACTTCTCAAAACAGTTAGAAATCTATCTTATCCATTCCAGAAGAGAGACCAAACAAGCATAAGCACAGCAGTGTCCCGATCTAGTATTCTCCAATTATAAATGTTAGTTCCAAGTCATGCCAACAAGTCATCCCAACCTAATGAATCTCATACAAAGAAACATGCTACAAATCTGATGTGCCGTCTCAAAATGAAGAAAAAGATGAGATAATTGACTGATTTACATTTTGCTAACCTAAATCCTACCCCCTGTTGAATTATATTTTAAATCCAATTTGCCTCCAGCAAGTCTATAAGGAAACTAATCATCAAACTTGTTGCTTCTAGAAATGAGAAATAAAGAGTAAGGCCCGACAAAAACCATCTTTACATGTTAATGTCTCAAGTAGTTTGGACTAGCAGGTCTTTTAATCTGCTTCAGAACAACCATGAGGTAGAGGGAAAGTAAGTTAACAGAGGACAAATACCGAAAGAAAGTTCAGTTATCATGATACTAAAACAGAAATCAACTAATTTAAGTAACTAAAGGCAGCATAAAGGGAAAACTCAACCCAAGTTGATGATGGACACGAGGGAACAAATAAAGGATTAAATTTCCATAGTTATTGGAATTGTCTTACTTACAGGGTAAGCAATATTCAAACTTCTTAACTCGATCCAACTTCAAGTGTTTTAAACCAGCCCTGAAATAAGCACATCGAAAGATATTAACCACAGAAGGTTTTTCATCTCCTTGGCTCCTTCTATCTCCTCTTAAATGTGCAAACATCAGGCTACGACATTGGAAAATTTTCCTCAGATACCACAGAAAATTGAGTGTCAACCAAATAATAACCAGCCAAACCATCAAACCATCAAACAGAATGCAGGAGCAGACCTTCTCTGAGTACACCTCAGAATAAAAATTTGGGATTTGAGTCTTTCAACTTGAGATTCCCTGTTGGAAGGAGTCAGAACAAAGATATAAACCACTTACATAAGACATACAAGAGACAAAACAGGGAAAAAAGAGACCAACTTAGGGACAAGAATCCTATTGTTCTAAAGGAATATATGCATTATTAAAAGGCAAGATAGACACACATAAGTTTTACAACAAATAATGCGAATGAAAAAGTCAAACCAGGGGGGGGGGGCAGGGGCAGCAACAATACCGTTTTTCCAAAGGAATGTACGGAACCCAGTCCATTTTCATCTGTTTCATTGGAAGTATCTCTTCGGCTTCCCTTTGTACAGAGTTTATTCCAATTTTATCAGAAGGTGGAAAAGGAGACACAACCTGCGCAAAAGGAGGAACAAAATTAACAAAGAAAGAGGAGATATAATGTATTTTTAATGAAGAGCTTTTACTTGGCTTGTATGTGAGGCAAAAGAATGTCAAGTTCTGAAATCACTCTACTTTAACAAAAAGCATAATAGCTAAAACCATAATAAGGACACTTTAATGCACTAGAAACAATAATAAGTTGGAAGTCATTTGGCAATGTTCTCTACTCCTTCCTTTGTCCTCCCACTCCCCCTCTGTGTATGTTTTTTTGGGTTTTGGGGGGAAGGGGGTACCTCAATTTTGTTACTCTTCCATATGGTTGTCTGAGAAATTTCCTTACTCAGATGTACAACACTGTTCACGTTTGCAGACCTCTTAAAGATCCTAGCAGCAATGGAATGAACTCAAAAGTAAGCTCTTTGTGATCTCCATGTCAACATTCAGAGGGTGGAGCATATAAAAGCTCTGCCAACAAACTAGAGGTCAAAATGGATCAAACTGAAAAGACGCAGCCCTTTTTATTTTTATGAACAGTGAAGTGTGCATAAAATAGAGGTGAATGGAATAAGGTTAACAGTTGTAGATACTTCTATAAAATGGTTGGATCTTAGAGACTTACAGCAACCACAACAGGTATACACGTGACTTTTGATTGTCCCTGGAAAAAAACCAATTGTGCTGCAAAAACAAGAAAGCAGTTGTACATGAAGCAAATAATTCGAAGGATATACTAGGATATTGGTCATATGAGAAACAGATTTTATTTAAAAAAAAAAAAGAACATGGTCACCTATTCATAGAAAAAAAAATTGTTTCAGGGTGCAAGAAACAGCAATAATGGTGAACACTCAAATATCTGAGGTGTGATCAGGTCAAATGAAGGGGTCAATGACATACAAGAAAATTTTCGGCAATATTTGAATAAATAGAAAATTGAACAATTAAAACGGTGCGAACATGATTATTCATAAGAAATTGACATGAAAGAGAGAGGAATGATTCATCTTAAAAGGTCAGTGATCCCCAGGTGAAATTGCATTGCAAGATTAGAAAACAGGAGATACTTGAACACGGAAATGGTGAAACATGACTAGTCACAAAATGTTGACAGAAAACGAAGAGAATAGATCAACTGAAGGGGTCAACGATCTCTAGATAAAATTGTATAGAAAAATTAAACATTAAAAATAAATCTGAACCACATTGAAGAAGCAAAGCGGTTTCAAAGATCACAGCTACATGTCAAGCTACTTGTAGCATATAACATGAATATATCTGTATTTAAGACTACAAGCTCCAGCTACCACTTACGTTCTGTACAACCAAAAAGGTAGACTTTCTTTCCATGCAATTCTCCGCCTTCTTCGAATGCATCCTATCAGAAATCCAACAAGAACTGAGAGTTAACTCGCTTTTTGTCTTTTAAATACTTTATTTACTTAAACAGAAGGAAGATAATGAACTGACAGTAATTGACTCACTTCGAGATTTGAGAAATTCCATTTGTATTGGTAAACCATGTCAATCTGATCCCACTGGCACCAAGAGAAAGAATACATCAAATTTCTGAAATTATATGCAAGAAAAGAAAAAACATAAACCACAACGTGATGCCAAAATAAAACATAAATCCATTATATAAAAAAATAAATAAACAGTAAGTGATCAAATTCTAACCTCTGTGCCAACAGGAAAAACCTCTTGCCATAGATCTTCCTGCAAAACATACCAACTGGAAGTGTAAGGGAGCAGTGCAAAAGAATTGTCTAAACGAGCAACCAGGAAATTGCGAATTTCTGCAATAAAAGTTCAAACAAATACAACTGCAACTATGATGATAAACACAATGTAGTGAACTGTGATGTTTATGGGCCCGTCCTCCATGACTAATCTCCAAGATGTAGCAGCTTTGATAATTTTTTGACTTTTAAATTATTTCATAGGACTGGAGAAATGAAAACGGCACAAACTAAAATTTTGATGTCATTTCTGTACATATCGGAAACTAAGAAATAGACGCGCCGCCAAATGGCTTGTCTTAATTTTAAAAAAACCAAACATATAAAGTACAAATCAAATCCCTTCGCCAACCCCTAGAACAAGTAACTTCAAATATATCAAGACAGAGCGCAAGAAACCTCTAAGGTTCTTTAAAGCTTTATGTGCAAACTGCAAAGCACAAATAAAGTATGGGCTTTAATGAAGAAAGGCACAAATGGAAAAAGAAAAATATGGATGTGTAGTCCTAGACTAAATATTATAAGCATGAATAACAAATGTATGGACAAAGAAATTGAAAAAAATACCATAAAGTGAAGCATCAATTGTTTTAAGTTGCCTCTTCGTAATTACGCTTATTGGAAAGTATTCCTTAGAACATTGATGACAACATTGAAGCGCCCATGAACCGAGACTAAGCACTAAACTTGCTTCACGCCTCGCTTTAGGACTTAAGTATGCTCTACACATGCCTCTGACAACATTGATCAATATACGAGGTAGAACACTCGAAAACAATGCAAACATTGACTCCAACTCATTTTTACCAACTTTGTATTAAAATCCAAAGCAATGCTCATATACTACCTATAAGCATCATCCATCTTTGACATGAATCAGTTGACCCAAAAACAAAGAAATAGCTCTAATAACTAAAATCATTTGCTTTTTGAGAATATAACTAAGATATATATTTGAGCAAAACCCCCAAGTTAACATTAACAATCATCAAAATATCAAATTACAATAATCAAGCTTAAACAAAACTACTTAGCAGTTGAACGAATCATACCTACCCCTACATTATAAAAGGGAATAACAAGATTTCACAAAATACTTGAGCCAAAAGCCAAGCTAGCAATAACAACTATCAGAGTACCAAACCATAAACAGAGTAATTAGCATTTCAAAGAATCCAATTTGATCTGCATTATCAAGAAAATAACCAATAAAAAAGCAAACCAAACACTTGAGCAAAACCCCAAAACATTAACAATCGATTAAGTACCAGTCCATCAATCACAACCTAATCTCAAACTAGATAGGGCTCAGCTATATGAATCCCCACAATACATTCTGCAGATATCCAGTACATACTGGACATTATCAAAAAGGAACAACAAAAGGAAAAGGGGCAGTCTTTGCATTACCAAATTGCGCTTATCAGGGAAGTACTCAGTCTCAGTTTCAGGCTTAGCAATCTTAGCTCGTTTAGCTTGTCGTTTAACAACTTTATTATCCTCTCCTCCTTTGACATCTATCTTAGGCTCCTCCTCTTTGTGATTTTCTTGAACGGATTCGTTTTGCTCAGAAGCAGCTGATTGGGTTTGTTCGGGCTCATTCTTGTTGGTCCCTTCTTCTTCTTGAGTGGCTGCGGCAGTTTGTCCTTGGGTCGTAGTAGTGTTTTCCTCCTCTTTGGCCTTGCCTTTTCCTACTGCAGCCTTTCTCTTTGTACCTTTCCTCATTGTATGTGTTTGTATAGATGCAATGGGTTGTTGCGGTGGGAATTTGATTTGAAGAGAGGCGATGGCGGAAAATAGAACAACCCAGAGAGGCGCTGAGGTCATAACGAGGCAATTGGGGTTGGTTGGGTTGGGTGTGGAGGCTGACTATAGTAGGAGGGAGATTGGAAATTTTGCCTTTTCTTCCCCACCCCCACGCCCACCCCCACCCCCACCCCCGGCCCCCACTCTTCCCCACTTTCAAAGTTCCCATAGTAATTGGCTTAGGCCTTACTATCTTTGCTTTTTTTTTTTCTCACTAGAAAAGATAGATTCATTTATTTACATAGGCTGCAAAATAATAGTACAGTTACAAGAGGGGCTTGCTGTATTGTAGTGGGATCTAGGGTTGACAGTTTGTGGAAGGAGCTAAATATTCGCCAACTGTTCAAAGCACATCAGCTACATGGTGGGCTCCTGATAGACATGCCAAATAGTACAGTTGTGCAATGTTGTCATCAAAGACCTACAATCATAGATAAGATGTGAGTGAAAGCCGGTGTTCATGTGTGTGATCTTTCTCACTACCTGTGAATTAGTCTCAATTTGTAACAGATAGAGATTCAGGTCGTAAACTAAGCAAAGACCCAATAAAAGAACTGTTATTTCACATTCGAATGTAGTGGAGCAGCGAAGGTTGGTTGTGTACTCATAGATCCACTATCCATTGTGGTCCCAAATAACCCCCCTGCTTCGGCGTTTTTTAGGTGGGGTCAAAAGCACTGTTGGTGTTAAGTTTGTAACAACCCGAGTCAATGAGACGTCATTTGATGTACATAGTAGATTTGAGGGGGATAGTAGGTTGGGAGTAAGTAGTGGAATTTAGCAATACGAGCCAAAATATTTGTTACAGAGACTGGGTAAATTGTTGTTGGAATAAGTTCTGATACAAGGGAGACATATATGTCAGAGTATAAAGGAGGTGAGAAGCATTGTGCGAGCGACAATGTAATTGCAGACAAATGAAAAGTGTATAGAAGTATAATGGGATTAGAGCCATATTGGTAGGGGTGTATCAGGATCGTAGGAAATGCCAAAGAAAGTCCAAACATGGTGTACGTTGGGGTAGTCAAATAAGGTGTGATGTATGGTTCCCTCGGTTAATGTACAACAATGGCAAGATGATGAAGGAAGTATATGGAAGGAGCTTAGGAAAAAAGAAATTGGTAGTCGGTGATGTAGCAAAAGACAAAGAAAAGTTTTGATTTTATTAGGGAGGCGGATTTCCAAAGCCATTGCCGAGTCATTGTCGAGGAGGTGGTCAGGAAGGTTGTTATGGAGGAAGAAATGATAGGTTGACTTGGAGTAAAAGAATCTAGTAGGTACAGAACCATCTAAAAGTATTAGGGCGGTTGTCAGAGGAAATATAGGTAACATGATAAGACTCAAGAGCGAAGTAGGTATATCATTGAAAAGTTGAGACAAATTCCAAGCATTGTTATTAAGTATATAGTCAACCATGAGGTATTGAAGATGCTGTTGAATTGGCCTAATAAGTAGACTACATATAGTGGAATTTTTTGGTAGCCAAATGTCATTCCAAACATTGATAGAGATTCTGGAGCCGATACTCCAATATTGTAACGGTCCTGAAATTGTTTTCATATTTTTCGTGGCTTTCTTGTATTTAGAGCGTCCTTGAAACCCGCTCAAGTCATTAGTGACTTTCAGGGATCGATAGGTTAGGTCCCTGGCGGTTGTCATGGTGTAATATCCTTGTAAATTCTAATCCTTAGGGGATTTCTTTGTTCACATGACCCCAGATGCTATTTTCATCGTTTTCATTGAGTCCAGAGTATTGTTTACGTAAAGATTTCATATATAAGTCGATGAAGTCGAATCCCGATTGCACTCTATACTTGGGGAAGTATATTTTGGGATTTTCAGCCTGGCCTTTAGTGCAGTCGTGCCAGGGGAGCGCGTTCAAGCTAAGCCCTTTTGCGCGATTGCGCCTAAGACCGCGAATGTGATGACCCTGGGTGGGCAAGATCGCGGCACTGACTGGCAATGCCAATAAAACACTGCCCTGCGCAGGTTACAACATTATATTATAGTTTTCTTTACAACATTATATTATAGTTTTGATCCGTAGAAATGTGTTTTCGTGCTTCTACGCATAATTCTACCTGGTAATTTCTTGTTTTTGCTTAGTATTTTATTTTTTATTGAATATAAAACTTCTAGGGCTTATATCGTTTGATTCTGCCATTGAAATTAGCTCTACTTTGTGTTTTACGACGTACTAGTTATACCCTACGCGTTGATACAAACATTATGTGTTTCCGTGCTGTTAGGGTTTTAAGGACTGGATTTTAGTCAGGACTTGGACCTTGCTATTTATATAGCAATATGGGTCTTGTTTTACTCATATTGACACGTTGGTTGTGATTTTGTTAGTCTTGTGTAGTTTTGTGATTATACGCGATTCTGGATATTTGCGGCACGCTTTCCGAGGATATCACCGGAATCCAGGTAGGCTACGGTCTACTTCTTTAGATTAGGTGTTAGTCTAGTCTATGTATGGAAAAGCTCCAGCTCGAGGCTGGAATGATTATTCGGGCCCCAATATGCTTATTTATCCGGCCTTTGGCCTATTTAGCTGGATTGTGGCTTAACCACTTACCCTGGGGATGTATTGCCCTAGCCGTGTGTTTCACGGCGATTCTAGACTATAGTGTGGTTGGGGGAGGAGCAACACCTTGACGGGTATAAAATACGCAGCCTCTGGACTATAGTGAGGTTGGGGAGGGGATTAAACTAGGGACTAGAGCTTAACAGCTATCCCCAGATGTAGGTTGGTGTCTATAAAGCCGATCTAGGTAGGTTGATTATGTGTGTTCTGTTTGAACAATGTGTATGCAGTTGGGAATTGGGTGGCTCCTGGGCCATAGTTAGCAGGGTACAACTATATTGGAC
>JBDJHY010000087.1:11645003-11660337 GCA_039654485.1 Withania somnifera
TAGCTAGAAAAGTGATTGTGGGGGTTGGGGAGCAACTCCATTGTAAAGGGTAGTTCTTGAGCCAAAAATCAAGAAACATTGTAAGAGTTCTCACTGAACTAGAAAGTGAATTGTGTTAGTGGAAAAGTCTAAGTTGGTAAACTTAGGTAGTGGATGTAGGCATGTGCTGGCCGAACCACTATAAATCTTGAGTGTTCTTAATTGCCTTTTTCAAAGCTCCACAAATTCCTCAAAAAGTTTCTAAATTCCCACACACTATTCAACCCCTCCTTCTAGTGTATTGCGTACTCTAAAATTCTCCAACAACTCTCTGTAACTTTGAATCATAACTCCTCCCTCTTCCTTAAGTAAGATCTCTCTCGCTCCAAATTCTCTCCCCGTATGCCAATAACTAACCTTACCCAAGAGGATGGTATCAATTCAAATTCTGATAGTACTACTCGTAATGCTAAAGTTACTAATCAGAAATCTACATCAAACCCATGACAACTTTTAATTTTCATGCTCCGATCATTACTCAAATAGTAAATTATCATTCTAAGTCTTATGAAGCCTCTCACTCCACCAATTTCTCATACCAATATCAATTTTAGAACAAAAAATAGGTGTATGGAAATCATATCTAATGTGTTCTATGTTCCTGCTTTGAAGAGTAAATTACTGAGTGATGTTCAACTATTAGAAAAAGGGTATATCATCACCTTAAGGAATGATACATATAAAATTTCTAATCCTTCTAGGGGAGTTATTGCTATAGTCAAAATGAGTCCAAACAAGTTGTTCTTTTGAAGATTGAAAATGTTCAATCTTGCTCTATTGCAGAAGTGAAAAATCTTTCATGGTTGTGGCATTTTTGATATCGTCATTGAACTTTGGTGGCTTAAAGACCCTTAAAAGGAAAAGTATGGTGACGAGGCTTCCTGAAATTATTATTCCATCCCAAGTTTGTGAACAATGTGTTGTTAGCAAATAACATCACTCCGTGTTTCCCAAAAGTAAGTCATGGATAGCCAAGGAGGTGTTGGGTCTGGTACATTCAGATATTTGTGGGCCAATAACACCAATCTCTAATAGGGGAAAAGAAGGTATTTCATTACCTTTATTGATGATTATTATAGGAAGACTAGGTTGTATATTCTGCAGGAAAAGTCGGAGGCTTTTAATGTATTTAAAAGCTTCAAAACTTGTGTGGAGAATGAGACTGGAATGAACATTAAGAACCTCCAGATATGTCACGGAGGAGAATACTACTCTAAGGTATTTGAGGAATTTTGTAAAGCTCATAGAATTCGAAAAGAGCTCACAACAGCATATACATCGCAACAAAATAGTGTGGCAGAGAGAAAGAATAGAACCATTCTCAACATGGTTCGTAGCTTGCTGGTTCGTGGAAGAGTTCTAAAGAAATTTTAGCCAGAAGCAGTGAAATGGAGAATCCACATATTGAACATAAGTCTTACTTTTGCTCTTCGAGATATGACGCCTGAGAAGGCTTGGAGAGGAAGTAAACCAACAGTAGACCACTTTAAAATCTTTGGGTCTATCACTTATGCATATATTCCAGAATCAAAGAGAAAGAAACTTGATGATAAAGGTGAGAGATGTGTTTTTCTTAGTGTAAGTGAGGCATCCAAGTCATATAAGTTGTTCAATCTAGTGATAAAGAAGGTTGTGACTAGCAGAGATGTTATTTTTATGACGAAAACACTTGGGACTGGAGTATACAATAATCTACTCTAATTATAGTTAATACCAGAGTCGAAGAAATTGTTGCAATGCCCAAAACTACAGAGAATTCAACTTCTGAAATTACACCGAATCCTATTGAAATTTAACCAATTCTTGAATCTTTACCAGCAGCTTTAGAAGAAACTGATGCAATAACTAAGTCTCTTCATCGAGCTCACAGAAGTCCTGTATGGATGATAGATTACAAAGGTAACAATAATTGATGTTAATAAAGATGTTTTCCACTTTGCATTATTTATAGTTTGCGATCCTACAACTTTTGAGAATGTTGTCAAAGAGGAGAAATGGAGGAAATTTATGGATGATGAAGTTAATGCAATTGAAAGAAATAGCACCTGAGAGTTATCAGATCTTCCGAAGGGGCACAAAACCATTGGTACCAAGTAGGTCTATAAGATGAAACTGAAAGTAAATGGTGAAATTGACAAGTATAAGGTCGATTGGTGACTAAGGGATACAAGCAGGAGTACAGTGTGGACTACGCTGAAGTTTTTGCTCCAGTTGCAAGGAATGATACTATTAGAATGCTAATAATCTTAGCTACACAAAATTCATGGCCTATATTTTAATTGAATGTCAAACCAATTTTCCTACATGAATACTTGGAGGATGAGGTATTTATTGAATAACCCTCTGGTTATGTTAAGATTGGAAATGGGCATAAGGTTTATCGATTAAAGAAATTCTTTATGGACTAAAACAAGTTCTGCGAGCTTGGTATAGTCGCATCGAGGCTTCTTTTCTAAAAGTTGATTTCCTAAAATGTCTATATGAACACTCTCTTTTTGTTAAAATTGGAAAATATGGAAAAATGCTCATTGTGTGTTTATATATTGATGATCTTCTATTTACTGGGAATAATAGTGCCATGTTTTATGATTTTAAGAAATTGAAGATGGATGAATTTGAGATGTATGATCTTGGTATGATGCATTATTTTCTTGGTTTAGAAGTAGTGCAATCTAATGATGGGATACTTGTTTTCCAAAAGAGATATGTGTGAAAATTTTAGATCTAAGATGAAGAATTGCAATCTTGCCAATACTCCAGTTGAGTTTAGCCTAAAGCTAAACAAAGCTGGAAAATGAGATAAGGTAGACAACACACTCTACAAGTAAATTATAGGTAGTTTGATGTATCTTAATACCAGAAGGGTCAACATCATGTATGATGTAAGTCTTATAATTAGGTATATGGAGAGCCTGATAGAAATTCACGTGCTAGCTGCCAAGAGTATCCTTCGTTACTTATGAGGAACTAAGGATTTTGGTTTGTTCTATAAGAAGGGTGGAAAATCTGGTTTGGTTGATTTTTCTAATAGCAATTATGCAGGAGATCAAGATGATAAAACAAACACTTCAAGCTATATTTTTATGCTAGGCATATGGGCTATTTCGTGGTCTTCCATGAAGTAATAACTTATCACTTTATCGAGTACTGAAGCAGAGTTTATTGCTGCTACAGCTTGTGCTTGCCAAGCTATTTGGATGAGAAGAATTTTTGAAGAGCTATAATTCAAACGAAAAAGAGCAACTACAATTTCTATAACAACAACTCAGCTATCAAGCTATAAAAATATCTTATGTTACATAAAAGAAGTATGCACATTGATGTGAAGTATTATTTTCTGCGAGATCTCAATGATGAAAGAAGAATAACGTTGAAATATTACCGAAGTAAAGATCAGTTTGCCGATATTTTCATTAAACCTCTCAGATTTGTCGCTTTCTAACATCTGAGGAAGTTGATGTATTTAAATTATGAAAGAATTTAAGAAGTTGAAGTTAAACTGAAGCTTGAATGCTTTCAGTTTAAGGAAGGGTGTAAGAAAAAGAATTTATTAGTAAATTAAAGTCTTATTAGCAAATAAAGTCATGTTTTTCAGCTTCACCCTAGTCTTTAGGAGAGTATTTTATCATGGATTCTTTATTATATTTTAGGAGTATTAGTTGTTAGTGGTTTTTCCTTTTTGGCTTAAATTGTTTTGTCTCTTACCTATAAAACCTACTATTACAGAGTACTAAAACAAGCAGTAAAAGTATTTCCATTTGTTCTCAGTGTTTAGACTCCATATCTTAGTTACTTTATTACATTTTCTTCTTTGTTCTACCTCTGTTTACGAGATCAATGTACAAAAATTATTCTCAATTTTTATTAATCAAGTGAATACAAGAACATATACAAAAAGCTTTTGGTATAATAAAATATCACCCTAGATCGTTGGTAATTTTTTTCCTAATCCTAAGAATTCTTAAATCACCTAGGAAGTTGCTAGCATTTAAATAGCTAACAACTTCCCTTTACACTTGTCAAGACTAAATTAAATCATATCCAATATATCTGAAATTGACAGACCATTTAAAAATATTCAAAAATACATATCATTTAAAAATATTCAAACACTTAGCCTATAACTACCATCACAGGAAGAGGACAAAAGTAACAGCCCAATTACTTTGCCATGTGCTTTGCATATTTCTAATCATTTCTTATTCATTGCACATTTATACCTTTCGCCTGTTTCATGTCTCAGGCTACTCTCGGTATCAAGTTTGACTAGTTTCTTCATGCCAATGTCACTTCCCCAAGTCTTGCGAACATGCCCATATCACTCGTTCAACGCGCATGCCATGTCTAGCACATGACCAACCTAATTCTGCCTTGACCTTGCCCATGCCCATGCCCATGTCGTGCTACAGTCTTGTCTTGGTATCAAGTCACCTTGCTATGATATCTTTTTCTCTGCTAAGTTGTTTGCCCATACGTAAAACTTAGGTGCTGACTAGCCAGCTAAATCAAGATAACGTCAAGCTAATGTTTGGCCATACAGACATTTTTAGAAGATCAGGCTTGGATGACATTTTGAAGTTTCAATATGTATTTGATTATTATTTTTGAAAATTTATCTTTTTTTTCTTTTGAAAAAATATGAAATATTGTACCCCTAGATTCTAAAACTATGAAAAATATCCCCAAGTTTGGAATAAAATTGTCATTTTTATATTGAACTTAATAACATATTATCTAAATATGATAACATAATAATTTAATAAAAACTGCTAATAATACAATTTTCAGCTACTAGAAATTTGTCAAATTACAATTAGTTAAGGAAATTCATCAATATAAAATAATTATAAATTATTGAATTTTAGGTTTCTGCCAGTATTTTTTTCTTTCAAAAACTAGCAAAATTTTATAGCCAAACAATTTTATTAATTTCTTTTTTAAAAATTATTTGCAATGTCTGTGACCAAACCGATACCAATTGACCCTCAGTAGTTTCAATGCCGAGGTCTTTCTCTCTTTCGTGTTATTTCGCCAACATGCGTGGGTTCATAATAGGGGCGACACACATTAGGAGTACTCAACATTCAAAAAATTCATGGACAACTCTTTTATGATCCTAAAAAAAACATGTCTAAGAAATCTTTAGAAATCACAAAAATAATATTTTTTTATTTTGTATTAGTTGTTTATTTTATTATAAATAGTTATTTTTTTTGTTATCAATTTATAAAATTAAATAAAACTAATTATATTCTTTCTCATTTTACCTATACAATTCATCTTTGAAAGTGAAAATAAATTATTTATGAAGTTTTAAAAAAGTTATTAAAAAGTAAATGAGAAAAACGCGTTATTTATGATTTTGAAAGGACCATGTAACAATCAAATTGGCCAAGGGAATGAGGAAGTAGTTTTATGAAAAACGATAAAAAGCAACATAAGGAGGACATTAAACAACAAAAGGTACAGTCAGCACTCAGCGTTCCATCCTAATACGTAACAGACATCCCGTTAACCAATAAGATTCTCCATACTCTCCCCACACCTATCTCTCTTGTGACGTGGCATCTCTTCAACCATATAATATAATTTCCTTCCCCTTTTTATATTCATATAAATAATATTCCAATTTTCCTCCGCATTTACTTCCTCCTCCTCCTTACGGCTCCCTAATTCTCAGTAAAAGCCATGTCAACTCAGTTCTAGATAGCGCTATAACTCAGTCTCTGTGGTTACTAATTATAAAATGGCGATTGTTTCAGCTACAATTTCCACTGCTACTTTACCTGAGCTCAAATTTCTATGTCCAATTTCAACTTCTAGAAGCTTCCGTTTACCTCTGCGGAGTCGAATTAAGGCATCTAAGAGAGATGAGAATGTGGTGTTGGAGGAGAAGGATGTGGAATTGATGAGGAAAGTGAATGGTAACGTGAATGGGAGCGTGAAGCAAAGTGGTGAGTTGAATGGTGCATTGTTGGTGGATACTTATAGTAATGGAAGTGTAGGTAAGAGTGAGAGTGAAAACGAAAGTTTGGTGAAATATGTGAACGGGAATGTGAATGGCAACGGTGTAGCGGCGAGGAGTGAGGAGAAGGAGGTGGTTGTGGAGGTGAAGGTGGAAGAGGTGGTTAAGAAGAGGAATAAGAAGAGTATTGATGAGATCGGACAAGAGGAGGCTTGGTTTAAGAAGAATAAGCAAGTTGAGGTACATTGATTACCTATGTTCTTCTTGTTATTTTAGCTATTTTCTTTTAATATTTAAATTCTTGTTTTAGTTGTGTTTTTTCATGTGAGAATAATGTTGATAACCGCATATAAATTTTCTAGTATGAATACGAACACCAACATTTTGGGGTTAAAGGCATAGTTGATTGATACTGATTGGTTGTGAATGATCAAGTGTAGTTTTTTTTTTTTTTTTCTAACTATGGTGTCCGGGCCAGCTTGTGCACCTCTATTAATTCTCCGGAACACCTGTGACCTCCTACCCCCTCCCCCAGTGCCAGGTAACTTGGTCCACCAAGGCTAGGACAAATAAGAAGAAATGACCTAGTGTTTTTTTGTTCACTGATATTCCAATCTAAGACATCACCGTTCTCAATGACATCATTGAACCTTCGTGTTCGGTCTAGCTTGTGCCACCTCGACTTATTCCATGGAATACATGTTGCCTCCCACCAACAAATATGTTCCAATTAACTCGCCACCAAGGCTAGGACAAATGGAAAAAAAATCATCTAGTGCTTTTGTGTCTACTGGAATTTGAACTCGAGACCTCATGGTTCTCTATACTTCATTGACCACTTAGGGCGTCCTTGGGTGCAAACTGAGGGGTGTTTGTGTGCATGTATCTAAATTTGGTTATTTTAGAAAATTTCTACTTTTAGAGTCTACTGTTTTTTTTCAGTGCATTTTTATGTTAATTCCAAATTGGTTTTCAGGTGACCGGCATTGGTGTTTACTATAATCACATGAGCTGTATGTTTAGTGATTCTTTTTTTGTTCAAAAGTAATCAATGACAGTCAGCTAAATCTAGTGTTCCATAAAATCTACTGGACCTTCATTGCCTTCTTTTAAACAATGAGATTCAGTTAAATTTGTGTCTTTTTTGATGAATACAGCAATAAATGCACATCAATCCCAAACTTCTTTTTCTTTTTTGTCGGGCCCTTCCCTAGATCCTGTGCATAGTGGGAGCTTAGTGCACCGGGCTGCCCTTTTTCTTTTTCTTGATAAAGTTCAAGCCTAGTGATTTTGATGTTCTCACTTTATCTAATCTTATTAAGACAAGAATTATCAACACATGAGTGAAGATGTTTATTACTGGCCTTTTTGATGAAACATTGAAGTTCTCTTATTAGAGGTGCAAGATGAAGACCATCCTGGCCGAATGAGTTTGTGAGTTGACAAGTTATTCGACTGGTTGTATTAAAACTAAGACTAACCAGGTCACTCTGTCAATCTCACGTCTACTCAATTGCTGTAATGGGAGACATACCAAGAATAGGATGCATGTGGAAATTCAAAAATGGACCACAAAGGGTTTGTGGGAGACTTTGGTTTAAGCAATGAATGTTAAAACCATTTGTTGCAGTTGGCCAAGACACTAGATGATGAAGGAATGCAAATGCTTGTACAATATAGTTCAATTTAGTGTCTGTGCTTTAGGGGTTCTCGTGATCTCTGTTTCATTTCTGGATGGAGTCCAGATTATTTGACATTAGTGAATGGTTTTTACAGGTCTCTGTCCCTCCTGGAGGCCGTTGGAACAGATTCAAAACATATTCAACAATCCAAAGGACTTTGGAGATATGGGGATCTGTTTTCACTTTCTTATTTAAGGCTTGGTTGAATAATCAAAAGTTCTCCTATCGAGGTTGGTCAATGACATAACCCAATTCTTTTTCATTAGAAATGAGAAGATAATTGCCCTTAATGTGTCATTCCTAGCACCATGCTGGTGTTTTCTTCTTTCAACATGTGACAATGGCTAAAAACAGGGACATAAAACCCCATAATCTTATTATATTGACTGACCCCCCCCCCACCAACCCCAAAAAGGTCTGCTTTTTGGCACCTGTTTCAACTAGGAACATTAAGGAATGTGGCTTAATCATCTTTGAAAGACAAAAGATTATTCAAAATTTTCTTAAACTGATTACATGAACAACTTTTTAGCTATTCACATTTTTTGTTTCTTCGCTGAATTTTCCCTACATTGAAGATACTGGGATCCACAAACTGATGGAAAGAAATATTTTACTCTTCCAAAAGGATAAGCTATGCCATTCTCATTGGTTGTTGCTATTCCGACAGATGTTTCCGGACACTGACTCGCGATCAAGTCCGAACTACCCTTTTTATCTAGTGATATTTCTTCTTTATATTGATGATTGAACTAAGCAATAGTCAAAATGATTACCATGGCATCTAAAGAATCTGTTTTCCAATACATTTTCCCCTTTATACTTAGTTTTGACGTATTTTCCCTATATTTTACTATAATAACCTATTTATAATTGTTGATTGCAAAGTAACGACTGATACACCGGCAACCCCCATCATATGCAATGGGTACTGTGGAGGCTAGGTTACCAGAAGATGGTTTATGCTTATCAATTTGTCAACCCAATCTGTTATGCTCAGAGATAATACGAAAAAATACTCCTTACTATAACTAATACAAGGAGCTGCTTCATGCAGGTGGAATGACAGAAGCAAAAAAAACTGAGCGGAGAAAGGTCCTCGCTAGGTGGTTAAAAGAAACTATTTTGAGATTGGGTCCTACTTTTATCAAGATTGGCCAGCAATTCTCAACTAGAGTGGATATTCTTCCTCAGGAGTACGTTGATCAGTTGTCTGAGCTTCAGGTTGGTGATGTCCTGCTCAAGTTACTATATGTTTGATCTGCACTACACTCATTCACCACAATTTGATATTTTTTCAGTATCCTTTAAGTTCAAAAGTTGAGGCATAGTTGTTGTCGTTATTTAAGCTCGAAAACATCTTTTTCTCAGTTTTAGTAACTGTGGATCTTCTGTCGTCATCAGAAATTGGTATCAAGGTGAACAGTTCGGTCATATATATAGCTTGTTATTAACTTTTGCTATCCAACTATGATCTTTCTGTTGCTTAGTTTTTTCTTGAGTTGATATACAATTTGTCAAGCTGTGCATTATTTATATCTGTTCTTCCTCAGAGACTTTCCAATATCTTAAGTAACAGACACAAGCAATGTGTGGAGCTTGACAGATTATTAGCAACAAAGATTATCTGTGTGCAAGAAACCTGACTCACATATACATTGCATTAATTTGCAGTATGCAATGAAGAGGACGACTGAGTATATTGTTGGAGCATATGATTCTTACACGATCAATGACTATGCAATACTTGAGATGATATCAACATATAAGTAAATGAATTATGCAGTTGAAACCCATAGTTCCTGAGATTGGATATACTAACCTTGGAGCATTTTATATTCTAAAAACATACTAAAGTTACTTCTAAAGTTAGCCTATGCATTAAATTGATTTTCACGTTGGATGAAGCATGTGTGGATGCCTTTTTATTCTTTTTGTGCTGTACCTTCTCTTCGTTTCCCCTCGTGATTTCTATTATGGGTTTTCTGCCATTTTCTGTTGCTATGCAGCATGTTTTTTTCTTCTTTTTTTTCCTTAGAAATGATTAATTTTTCAGGCATTGTTTGTTTACAAGACTAATTTCTCTCTGCTTAGGACCAAGTTCCTCCTTTCCCATCTGAAACTGCTGTATCAATAGTTGAAGAAGAACTTGGGGGCTCATTGGATGATATATTTGAAAGATTTGACCGCGAACCAATAGCTGCTGCAAGTCTTGGTAATGTTCAGTTAATTCTGATTGTGTCGCTGAGATGCATCCTTCATTCAGCTAATAAATTCTGTAACTACCAGTGATTGTTTATGAACTCAACAAGCTTTACAAGAATGAAATATAAGAACATCGATATATCTTGATGCAGGTCAGGTGCATCGTGCAAGAGTGAATGGGCAGGAATTAGTTGTCAAAGTACAACGGCCTGGTCTTAAGGATCTTTTTGATATTGATCTTAAAAACCTGAGGGTCAGTTTTAGATAAAAGTAATCTTTTCATTTTACCCTTGAGTTCTCTTGTTTAATTGTTTGGATATGATAGTATATCAGATCTTCATTGACTGCATAGAGAAAGCCCCTTATCGGTGGTTTTTCTTCTTAGAGGGTGTTTGGATTAACTTTTGTCTTTTGCCTTATTTTAATCATTTTGACTTAAAAATAAGTGCTTATAAACAATTTTTTATTTTACCCAAACACTTTAAAAGTGCTTAAAAGTTATTCTAGCAGAAAAGCACTTAAAATAAGCCAATCCAAAGTCCAATCAGGCTCTTTGATTTCCCATCCAACTTCCACATTTCTGCCAGAATAAATCTCATTTTAAGTCATTTATCCTTATGCTTGGTTCTATGCCCTAGTTTTCATGATGAAATGACACTTCTCCAGGATATTGTGCACTAAACATTCACACGAGCAGCGCTTTATAGAACTGATATGATTACATTTACTTCTAATTTTTGAAAGATTGGTTATTGATTAGCATATATATCTTTTTCATGTGATATATTTCTTGCAGGTGATAGCTGAATATCTGCAGAAAATAGATCCTAAATCTGATGGTGCAAAAAGAGATTGGGTTGCAATATATGATGAATGTGCAAGTGTCTTGTATCAGGTATTTGTTAATAAATCATTAATATTCCTAAGTTAGCATCATCAATTCATCAATTCTTTGTAAAAGGAAACTTCAAGGTTGCTTTCCTCTGTCTGCCTCAAGTTTGTTGTTGGTTTACTGTTACCTATTTGAGGTGGATTTCGTGTCTGATTGACTTACCCTGTTTGTTTGTACAAGTTCCATTTCAAAGACATAGATCTAGTGGTGAGGTTTGCGAAATATAGGTTTTCGTGGAATTAACTTTTCTGGTTGACAGACTTCAGAGTTTTAATTAATTGTGAATCAGCGTCATCAGTGGTCAAGCAATTCAAATTTATTGGTCTTTAAAGAAATGGTATTGGAATGTTAAGAAAAGGTACTGGAATGTCAGGTGAGAAGGAGAAGAGATTAATTCAAAAGTTCACATGATAATATGGTTTGATATGGAATAAAAATACACTATCTTATCTCGTTAATAGGTTCTCTATGCACTTAACTAGAATACTTCAAAATACAGTTTCCTGTCTCAAAATAAATAAAAATAAAAAATTAGAATACTTCCATTTACCCATTAGAGTTCAAGACTTAAACAATGACAACTTGTCACCTCGGAACTTTGTTTTTGATGGCTTTGTATTAAGAATTGAAATAGTTTATAAGGTACTCTAGTGATTGACTGACCTGTATTCTGGTGCTATTATTTTAGTTTGTATCTAGTTCAATAGTCAAATGCTGCTGGACCTTTTTAGGATCAGTGTGTTGGTATCCTCCTTGATTTGCATCTTTCAAGCTGTAAGTTTGTCTAATAAGAGATGTTATTTTATGAGTTATGCAGGAGATTGATTATACTAAAGAAGCGGCCAATGCGGAACTGTTTGCAAGTAACTTCAAGAACATGGATTATGTGAAAGTCCCATCCATATACTGGGAATATACCACACCACAGGTTCAAATAATCAGTGATAATGATGGTTTAACTGATTAGCATTGAATTCTCTCCACAATTCATTTGCTTCAATGATGCTTTTTGTTCCTTTCAGGTTTTAACAATGGAGTATGTTCCAGGCATTAAAATAAACAGGATAGAAGCCTTAGATCAATTGGGTGTTGATAGGAAAAGGTGAGCTGAAAGTTCTGCCATTCAATTTGTTGAAATATGCAATTTACCTATATCCTTCATTTCCATTCATGTACTGCTGTTGTATCATGTCCGAGAGACATGTTGCTTTTGAATGATCCTTAATCACACAGAAGGCCTGCTAATATTGGATATGTTCTGTCAATTCATTCTCATATCTGATAGTAACACTGGTGCTGATTAACAATAACAGGACTGGAAATGATATACCTTTGGACTTCTCTTAATTGTTGATCAGGTTAGGGAGGTATGCGGTTGAATCCTATCTGGAGCAGATTCTGTCTCATGGTTTCTTTCATGCCGATCCTGTAAGATTTCTCACTGACATGCACAGTTCATCTGCTCTACTATGATTCACAGTGCACTTTGTAACCAAATAACAGCGTATAATATATCTACCAGTTTGATCTTTAACATATTCAATAAACGGGTATAGAATTTTCCACTTCCTTTATTTTCCTTTTTCACATCCTCATAGTTTATCCAGTTGCATCACAAGTTTGCTTTCCTTGTACTCATTCAACTCCCAACCGATATAAACTACAAGGATAATCTTCTGTTGATTGTTCAAAGAAAATTATTTTGTTATATTTTGGTAATCACACCTCATTCACTTTGATAGGACGAATTAACTAATTCAGAGAGATACCTTTGGAGAGCTTCACCTTCCATACCAACCAATTCTAAGCTGTTGATGTCTTTTACTCTTTTCTAAGTTGAACATCATTTTCGTCTTACTACTTTGCTTTAGCCTTATTTCATATCTGGAAGTGTGGAAGTAAAGCTTCTGCAAAGAAAGTTGGTGTTGATTTAATTTCCTGCAGCATCCTGGAAATATAGCTGTCGATGATGTTAATGGTGGAAGGTTGATCTTTTATGATTTTGGAATGATGGGAAGGTAAGTTGAACCTTTCCAAGTAAGAAATATAAATGACTCTGAAGCTCTCCGACCTAAAACTTATCAGTTCTCACTTACTCTGGCATATTGCAGCATAAGTCCTAATATCAGAGAAGGTTTGCTGGAAACATTCTTTGGAGTTTATGAGAAAGATCCAGATAAGGTGATCAAACTTAAGGCTCCTAAGCTTTCTGTTACCATCTTTTTTTCTTTTCGGTTTTGTCACTGGTCTACTTATTCACACAAATGTTTGGCTAAAGTTCTCTTTGAAATGCAGGTCCTGCAAGCAAGTATTCAAATGGGTATTCTGGTGCCTACTGGTGACATGACTGCTGTGAGGCGAACTGCACAGTTTTTCCTTAATAGGTACTTGCCTGCGTCATATCTTTCATTTTTATTTTGTTTAAAGTGCAATTGAGTGTTGAGACTTAATACTGCCAAATTAAGCCCATTGTCGACATTACTAAACTAGTGTCACCTGAGATTGTGGACTGATGTTCATTTTGGTGGTTTGGTATATTTTTCGGTTAAGGTTGTGCCCACGTATGCATAAATGAAGTGAAAAATGTGTTCACAAACTGGTTGCATTAGAATATGGGAGAGTTTTTTGTTTGGGCAAGGGAGTTCTTCCTTTTTTCTTTTCCTTCTATTTGCCTTTATCTCTTTTTCTCAATCAGGTATTAGCTCAGATTATCCTGTTGTACATCAACTTGTCACCCCTAAATGTTTGAGTCTACATGTGACTTATAGAGACACTAAAAGGATCTTTCCATGTTCAAGTAACAAATTGGTCCTTCTTGGCTAAAATTTCCAATTGGTAGGTTTCCAACAATGGGGTTTTTTTTTTATTGACGACTTAGATTTGATCAACAGTTGTCACGTCCTAATTTGGCGGATCATGAGGGCACCTGCTATACCACCAGTACGAGAACCAACCCTGTAGTATGAGGCCAAAGCGGATGAGTACTATATCAAATGCGGAAAACACAAATTTAATAAATAATGTATGAATGAATAAAGCGGAAGTATAAAGAATAAAAAATAACTGCCCAAAACTCGATACCCGATATCCGTGTAATACGAACCATTATGTTCAGAACAAGGAATCAAAATGTCTAATACAACTGTATCTCCGAAAATACATGGAGATCAAAATCAAATCAATGCTGAAGTGAAGCAGGAAAACCGAACGGCAAGCTTACCCTGAATCTCTGAAATCAATGTACTCTGCACGAACAATGATCTGTAATCATGGTTGGGCACCTATACATGGATCTGCACATGTGCAAGTGTAGTACTACTCAGTAGGCTTCGAGGGCCCACTAGGCACATAACAATAATAAAAGTAGTAAATAACGGAATACAATAAATAGGGTCACAGAAGCAAATAGTACATCAAGAGAGCTAGCTACTCAAGTAGGGATCAAGTGACAAATAAAACATGTATCGCTAGCTAATCACATAACAGGATCTTAGGCAATGAAGGAAAACATGCTCAGAATCCATGCAACATTATATGTGATTAATAACAACAATAATCAGGAGTCAAAAGAAGACATGAGGAGAACATGGATGGTATACCGGTGACCTCAAGTAAGGTATGAATGAGTGAACAATAATATAATGCATAATATCTCATATAACATGAAACATCAAATAACCAATAACGCATAAAAATGCTGGCAAGTTCCACAAAAAGAAGCACAACGTACACAAAAAATGCGCTCACTGTAGGCCTTATATCTCAGCCAGGGTACACTAAAAAAGACAGGTGCAGAATAGTAAATACAATCACATAACGTAACCAGTCCTATGTACACATATCCTCGGGTACCCGTAGGACTAGCAGACAGAACCCATAGAAGGCTACCCTAGATATTCCCAGTATATCTCTCCTCCATCTTATAACCCCCCTCTGTGTTGCCGAAGCTGGGAGGCAAGGTCCATGGAGGTATGTCACCACATACAACCTCTAATATCATCATAACTTGACATCCTAAATCTCAGAGCCTCAAGGGTCTCATAGTCTAGAAACAAAAAGTCTCATATCGATAACATCATCAAGCCGTACTTAGTAAGCCATGGCGTTCCATGCCTGTATATCATAGTATCACAAGAAAGTCCTCAAGGGAACTGTATCAAAAATCCTCTGAACCAGTGTACGCGATAGTTTTGAAAAGCTTTACTCACTGTCGTACAACGACGGACTCAAGTGCTAGTGGTTGTACTCACTATCGAACGAAGCCGGTCCAAAGTCCCAACATTTATTTGTCAAATGATATTTCATAGTGCCAGGGTGTAAATCTCCTAGGATAAAAAAGTAAAATAGTATTACTGGATGCTTAATACAACACCTAGTCTAAAATAGTTCAAAATTCATTTACTTATATAATTATTAGAATAATACAATTTATTGGTTTATATCTTTATCTGTTATTATTACTAAAACCAGTGTCTAGCCTTTATGGCTGAATAATCAGGTGGTGATATTGTCCTAGCCCCAATGAACTCTAATCCAATCCTAAGGCCCAAC
>JBDJHY010000087.1:11660437-11671701 GCA_039654485.1 Withania somnifera
GGGTGGCTGACCCCCCCCCCCCCCCCCAAAGTCTGCTTTTTGGCACCTGTTTCAGCTAGAATTAAGGAATGAGACTTAATTCTACTTTTAAAAACAAAAGACTATTCAAAATTCACTTAAACTGATTCGCACGAATAGCCCTTTAGCATTTACTTTTTGTTTCTTCACTTAATTTCCCCTACATTGATTATACCTGGATCCACGAGCTGATGGAAAGAATAAACATTTTACTCTTCCAAAAGGATAAGCTATTTATGCCGTTCTCATTGGTTGTTGCTATTCCAAAGGATGTTTCAGGACACCAACTTCCTATCAAGTCCGAACAATCCCTTTTCATTTAGTGATATTTCTTTTTTATATTGACGACATTGAACTAAGTAATAGTCTAATAATTACCATGACACCTAAAGAATCTGTTTTCCAGTATATTTCCCCTTTATAATTACTTTTGATCTATTTTCCCAAGATTTTACTATAATAACGTATCTATAATTGTTGATAGTAAAGCAGTGACCAATTCACCAGCGACTCCCATCATATGAAACAGGTACTGAGGAGGCTAGATTAGCCAAAAGATGGTTAATACTTTTCACACCTTCAGATCATCAATTGCCACCACAATCTGTTATGCTCAGCGATAATATGAAAAAAATACTCCTTAGTAACTAATACAACGAGCTGCTTCATGCAGGTGGAATGACAGAAGCGAAAAAAACTGAGCGGAGAAAGGTCCTCGCTAGCTGGTTAAAAGAAACTATTTTGAGATTGGGTCCTACTTTTATCAAGATTGGCCAGCAATTCTCAACAAGAGTGGATATTCTTGCTCAGGAGTACGTTGATCAGTTGTCTGAACTTCAGGTTGGTGATGTCCTTGCTCATTATTGTATGTTTGATACTCACTACACACATTCACCACTATTTGATATCTTTTCAGTATCCTTCAAATTTAAAGATTTAGGCATACTTGTGGTTGTTATTTAAGCTCGAAAACATATTTTTCTCAGTTTTAGTAACTGGGGATCTTACCTCATCATCAAAAATTGGTACCAAAGTGAACAATTTGGTCATACATATATAACTACTTTTGCCTATCCAACTATTGTTTATCTTTCTGTTGCTTAGTATTTTATTGAGATGATGTATGATTTCTCAAGCTGTGTATTATTCATATCTATTCTTCCTCAGAGATTTTCCAATATCTTGAGTAACAGCACAAGCCATTCATGGAGCTTGACAGATTATTAGCAACAAAGATTACCTGTGTGCAAGAAACCTGACTCACATATACATTGGATTAATTTACAGAATGCAATGAAGAGGACAACTGAGCATGTTGTTGGAGCATATGATTCTTACACAATCGATGACTATGTATTACTTGATATGATATCAACATATAAGTAAATGACTTATGAAGTTGAGATCCATAGTTCCTGGATGGGATATATCTACCCTGAAGCATTTTATAGTCCGAAAACATACCAAAGTTACTTCTACAGTCAGACTATATAACTGGCAACACATGCTATGTAGTTTCGTGGCTGCCTTTTAATACTTTTTGCGGTGTACCTTAATTCATATCCTCTCGTGATTTCCATTATGTTTTTTCTGTTATTTGCTGTCGCTATACAGCATGATTTCTTCTTCTTCTTCTTCTTCTTCTTAGAAATAATGAATTTTACAAGCATTGTTTTATTTACAAGACTAATTTTTCTCTGCTTAGGACCAAGTTCCTCCTTTCCCATCCGAAACTGCTGTATCAATAGTAGAAGAAGAACTTGGGGGCTCATTGGATGATATATTTGAAAGATTTGACCGTGAACCAATAGCTGCTGCAAGTCTTGGTAATATTCAGTTAATTCTGATTGTGTCACAGAGATGCATGCTTCATTCAACAAATAAATTCTGTAACTACCAGTGGTTGTTCTATGCTTTCAGCAACCTTTAAAAGAATGAAATATAAGAACACTGATATATTATATTGCAGGTCAAGTGCATCGTGCAAGAGTGAATGGGCAGGAAGTAGTTGTCAAAGTACAAAGGCCCGGTCTTAAGGATCTTTTTGATATTGATCTTAAAAACCTGAGGGTCAGTTTTAGATAATTTAAAATATCATTACATTAACCCTTGAGTTCTCTTGTTTAACCGTATGGATATGATATAATATCTTCAGTGACTGCATAGAAAGCCCCATTTCGCTGACTTTTCTTCTTAGATTTTCCCATCTAACTTGCAGATTTCTGCCAGAATAAATCTCACGTCAAGTCATTTATCTATATGCTTGGTTCGGTGACCTAGTTTTCTTGATGAAATGACACTTCTCCAGGATATTGTGCACTCTACATTCACATGAGCAGTGACTTTATCAGTGTTATGAAAAGCAAAATGCGCAAAAAAGTTCTAAGGTCTGTTGGGGTTTAAAGCGCAAAGTGCAAATAAAAGCGTGGGCTTCAATGGAAAAAGGCGCAAAGGGAGCATAAATACAAATATTTATGTTTAGTCGAATATTAATAGTTATAAGCATGGATCACAAATATAGGAACAAAAAAATTTAAAAACAATTATGATAAAGTGAAATATTAATTGCTTATTGTTGTCTCTCCGGAAGAGAGTCATTAACAAGGAAAAGTATGCCTTAGAAACTTATGACTACAGGGAAGTGAAGAACACATAAATCGAGGTAAAGCGCTCAGCACGTTTTGAGCCCCGCTTTAGGGCTTAAGCGTGCCTCAAGCGCGTCTTTGATAACACTAGACTTTATAACACTGATATGATCACTTTTACTTCTAATTTTCGAAAGATAGGGCATTGATTAGCATATGTATGTCTTTTTCATGTGATATTTTCTTGTAGGTGCTAGCGGAATATCTGCAGAAAATAGATCCTAAATCTGATGGTGCAAAAAGAGATTGGGTTGCAATCTATGATGAATGTGCAAGTGTCTTGTATCAGGTATTTTGTTAATAATTCACTTATTTAATATTCCTAAGTTAGCATCATCAATTCATTAATTCTTCGCAGAAGGACTTCAAGGTTCTTTCCTCTGTCTGACTTATCTTTGCTTTCTCTTTGCATCAAGTATTGTTGGTTTACTTGTGACGACCCGGTTCCTCGGATCATCATGACACTTACTATCCCATCGGTAGGAGAACCAACCCTGTAGTCCGAAGCCGAAGCCGAAGCAGAAGCAAAGGCTACTATACCAAAACGGAATGCACAAGTATAAGTAATCATAATAAAGAGAAGAGAGATCGAATCAGAACTGCGGAATGATACAATAGAATCAACAAAACTCCCAAGACTCGGTATCAACGTATATAAATACAGAGTTACTAAGTACAGAGTACAAGTAAAAGTCTATAGTACAAGCCTGTCTTTGAATATACAAAGGAGACAAAATACAAGATAAAGTGAGTAGGAACTGCTGGACATCAAAGCTCATCTTGTATCTCTGAAATCAATAGCAAGAAAGCACGAACGGCAATCCACGAATTAACGCCGGGCGCTAGTATTAGGATCTGCACCAGGGGAACACAAGTGCAGTATGCGTACAAGTCGTCGAAGCAACCAGTACCCAATAGGCTTTGAGGGCCCACTAGGTACATAACAAACACAAAAGCAGTAAATAACAAGAATACAAGGAAGTAAGAACACAGAAGCAAATGATATAACACGAAAGTTAGCTATTCAGATAGGAAGCAAAGAGATAGATAGAGCACGCCATCATTAGCTAAAACACATAACAAGATCTCAGGTAAGAAGGATATAACATACCCGGGGTCTTTGCTGCAATACAGAAATAACAATAGTAAATCGGAAAGAACGAATAAAGCAGGCAACAAGGGGATCATCCATACTGGTAACCTTAAGGGATGATAAAGCAAATAGCATAACGCACAAATAACCCATATAGTAAGAAAGTTCGAAAGTAAGGACTATAACTAGCTTAAACAGTAAATACAGAAACACGGTAAGTAAATTAACACTGCCAAACCCCCATACGAACGAAAACATAGTCAGAAGTCACACTCACCCATCGGCATACCATGCTATCGGGGTACACTGAAGAAACAAATGCAGAAAAGTAACACAACCACAAAATGGCACAATTCCCGTGTACGTTCCCCCTTCGGTATCCGTAGGCCCGACAAGGAGGACCCATGGAAGGCCTAACCCCGTATATCCTTAATCCGATCTATACCCCTCCTCCAGTCGCCTGCAGCCCAGAGGCAGGGTCCATGGAGGTACGCCCACCACCTACAAATCTCTAACATTGCAGTAATCTCACATCCAATATCATAATGTCTTAGGGAGTCTAATCTGACATACAATGCCTCAGTGTAATAGTTTCATCGTGCCGTAAACTCGATAGCTCAGGGCCCCTCGTTTCTAAATGTAGTAGTATCACCAAGGTCCTCAAATCGATAAGCTTTATAGAAAAGCTGTATCTATTGCCCGCGAAGACGGACTCAAATGCCAACGGTGTACTAACTACCGAATGAAGTCGGAATCAAGTCCCAGCATAAAGTAGTAAGTGATAGTACCTGGTGCCACGGTGTGAAACTTGATCTAAATCAGGGAAATAATGCTCTGCAACTTGCAATTATCAGTCCAACTGATAGCAAACGACCTCAAACAACTCTGAAATTGAAGAAATATGAACCCTGTAGTAGCCTGCTAACCCTACAAAGCTCGGAACCTTAGGAGATATCAGTCTCATCCAATGACACACTGCCTGAATCTTTATTGGGTCTACCATAACCCCATCCTTGGACACCACGTGTCCTAGGAACGCTACAGACTCCAACCAAAACTCGCACTTCTAGAACTTGGCATAAAGCCTGTTTTCAGTGTCTGGAGTATGAATCTCAAATGCTGCTCATGCTCAGATCTGCTTTGCGAATACACCAGAATTTCGTCGATGAACACAATAACAAAATAATCTAAGTAGGGTTTGAGCACCCTATGCATCAAGTTCACAAACGCTGTTGAGGCATTGGTCAACCTAAAAGTCATAATGCCTCAGCAATAGCAAACAATCTCTAACGTTGTAGTTTAAGTGGTCTGCTGTCTAACATCTTTCGTATCTTGTTCGTGTTCGTTGTCAAGGTAGATCTTTTTCTTTGCCTTTCTTCGTATTGCGTATAAAGAAAAAGATAGCCAGTCCTCTTGGGCAGCCGAGAGTGTTGTGTAAAGGACTAAGGAGAAATTCATAATAGCCGTAACGAGTCCTGAACGCCGTCTTTAGGATGTCCTTCGTCCGAATTCTTAACTGATGGTATCCTGACCTCAAGTCTATTTTCGAAAACACCGTTGCTCCCTAAAGCAGGTCGAATAAATCATCAATCCTCGGCATCGAATATCTATTCTTAACTGTTACCCTGTTCAGCTGCTGGTAATCAATACACATTCGCAACGAACCGTCCTTCTTTACAAACTAAATTGGCGCACCCCACCGAGACACACTCGAATAGATAAACCCTTTATTTAACAACTACGGGAGTTGAACCTTCACTCAACTCTGCATGAGCCATACGGTAAGGAGTAATCGAAATGGGCCTGTGCCTGGCTCTAAGTCGATGGCAAAATCAATATCTTGTTTGGGTGGAGGCCGGTGGGTTGGTTGGAAACACATCTAAGAACTTAGAAACCATCGGAACAGACTAGGGAGTAGGAGTGTCGGCTCGAACATCGCGAACGTAAGCTAAGTAAGCCAAACGTCCTCTTACCACTAACCTCCTAGCCTGAAGGCAGGAGATGATCCCTGTCGGTGCGCGACACTAGTCATACTAAATGATGATTAGTATGGTACTAATCATACTAAATTACGAACTGTGCCCCAGTAAGAAGTTCGTGAGGTGCCGCTGCATCTTGGATTATCGTAGAATAAGAGGAGCCGTCTTAGGAAATGACAACACACACAACAAAGACAGATGCCGCCTCATGCCGAGCATTGGACCTAAAATGGGCTTGCGGGCCTCGCTCGCCGGACCCAAAAACAAACTTCACCACGGGGTTCCCAGCATCACCATGCTCTCGTGCTCCAAAAGTGAGCACAAGATGAGCGAGTAAAGGGCCTCAAATTGCCGGAACAAGAATTATTAAAAGGGTGAAAACGGCGCATAATCAAGGAGCTAAAATAGGAAGAAACGCATACAGGAATCGAATGCAACTTGATTACGGGGTGAAAATAAACGCAATGCACCACAAATTACTTGAAATTAGCTGAGAATTTAAAGGAATCACTTGCCAAAGACGGGGAAACCGATGCTAATCTCCCCAGAAACTCCTTAGCACCAGCTTGTTGAAGCCACACTCGAATTTTGAGTGTGTGAGAGAGAACTGAATGAAAAGGATTGAAATATCGAGGCTCTGCTGTTATTTAACTAATCACGATGAGGCGCGATCATGCTACCCCACCGCGACCGCACCAAGGGAGCGCAATTGCGCTGAGGGAAGAAAAGCCCAATTATTGCGATTGCACAGGTGGGGCGATATTGTGCTAAATAAAGAAAGGGCAGCTTTACCGCGATCGCGCTGAAACAACACGATCGTGCTGAACAGTTGAAATTGCAGAAAAATCTGCAACTGCAGAATTCCCAAATAAAGTCACGGAATTTAAAGTTACGGAATTGAAACAACACCAACTAATCAAATATGCATTTTGAGTAAAAAAACATACTCCGGACTCAACGAAATTGACGAAACGACTAACAATAGGTCGTTTGAGCGAAAAGGACCTCCGAACCAAACTAAACCAAAATATCACATCAAGCCACCAAGGCGCTCAAACAATGCCGAACACTCTGAGAAGCGTACCAACATTCTTACTAGCTAAAATCATCATTCTGGAGCTGATGGAAGCATCAGAATCCCAAGACACTCTGATCTCCACCCATTAACTTCGGGCCAACTCCCAACTCAAAATGAACTGAATTTCCATAAAATAGTTCAAACTCAAAACGAAGACCCCGGAACACGAGCTAAAGGTCCCTCTAGATCAAAGACGACATTTCGGAGCTAAAGGAACTGTAGGAATTCGATTCTGAGGGTGTCTTGAATGAATTTTAACTAAAGTCAATGAGTACCTAGGCTCAGGCTCTAAAATAGGCAAATTGAGATAAATCTCAACTGAACCGCTAGGGCGCCGGACTACTGGTTCCAGCAGGTCGTAATTGACCTGGGGCAGCTACTGGAAAGCTCTAGAATACAAGATAACGCGTAAAACACCTAAATGACCGTAAGGGTCATTCAATTACTGTTCTCTATCTGAGGTGGATTTGGTGTCTAATTGACTTACCAGATTGTACGAGTTCCATATATCCAGTGGTGAGGTCTGGAAAATATAGGTTTTTGTGGAAGAAACTTTTCTGGTTGACAGACTTCAGAGTTCTAATTAATCATGAATCAACATCATCAGTGGTCAAGCAATTCAAATTTATTTGTCTTTTAAAAAACGGTGTTGGAATGTTAAGAGAAGGTAATGGAATGTCATGTGAGAAGGAGGAGATTCATTCAAAAGTTCACATGGTACTATGGTTTGATATGGAATAAAAATACACTATCTTATCTCGTTGTTAGGTTCTCGTTGCACTTAAGCTAGAATACTTCAAAATACAGTTACCAGTTTCCCAAAAAAGGGGAATACTTCCAATTACTAATCTAGAGTTCAAGACTTAAAACAATGACAAATGGTTACCTGGGAACTGTGTTTTTGATGGCCTTATATTAACTGGCAATCACGAATTGAAATAGTTTATAAGTTACTCTAGTGATTGAGTGACCTGTATTCTGGTGCTATTATTTTATTTTTTATCTAGTTCAATAGTCATATGCTGCTGGATCTTTTTAGGATCAATATGTTGCTATCCCCTCCTCACCCGTATTCTGGTGCTACTATATTATTTTGTATCTGGTTCAATAGTCAGATGCTGCTGAATCTTTTTAGGATCAGCGTGTTGCTATCCTCCTTGACTTGCATCTTTCAAGCTGTAAGTTTGTCTAATAAGAGATGTTATTTTATGAGTAATGCAGGAGATTGATTATACTAAAGAAGCTGCCAATGCGGAACAGTTTGCAAGTAACTTCAAAAACATGTATTATGTGAAAGTCCCATCTATATACTGGGAATATACTACACCACAGGTTCAAATAATCAGTGATAATGATGGTTTAACTGATTAATATTGAATTCTCTCCGCAACTCATTTACTTCAATGATATTTTTCATTCCTTTCAGGTTTTAACAATGGAGTATGTCCCAGGCATTAAAATAAACAGGATAGAAGCCTTAGATCAATTGGGCGTTGATAGAAAAAGGTGAGCTGAAAATTCTGCCATTCAATTTGTTGAAACATGCAATTTACCTATTATCCTTTATTTCCGTTCATGTACTGGTGTTGTAATCATGTCCGAGAGACATTTTGCTTCACAAGGATCCTTGATTACACAGAAGGCCTGCTAAAATTGGATGTGTTCTGTCAATTATCTGATAGTAACGCAGGTACTGAGTAATAACAGGACTGAAAATAATATGCCTTTGGATTCTCTTAATTTTTTATCAGGTTAGGGAGGTATGCGGTTGAATCCTATCTGGAGCAGATTCTGTCTCATGGTTTTTTTCATGCTGATCCAGTAAGATTTCTCACCGGCATGCACAGTTCTGCTGCTCTACTATGATTTGCGGTGCACTTCGTAACCAAATAACAGCGTGTAATAGATCTACCGTTTGAGCTTTAACATGTTCAAGAAATAAATATAAGAATTTTCCACTTCCTTGTTTCCTTTTCTACATGCCCATAGTTTATCCGGTTGCACCACCATGTTTGCTTTCCTTATAATCATTCAACTCCCAAGCGATATAAACTGCAAACAGAATCTTGTGTTGATTGTTCAAAGAAAATTATTTTTTTATATTTTTGGTAATCGCACTTCATTCACTTGGAAACACCCTCTTGCAAAAATGTAAGGTAAGATTGTGTACAATAGACTCTTGTGGTCGGGCCCTTCTCCGAATTCGCGCATAGCAGGAGCTTAGTGCAACGGGCTGCACTTCATTCACTTGGATAGGACCAGTTAAATAATTCAGAGACATACCTTTGGAGAGCTTCACCTTCCATACCAACCAATTTTAAGCTGTTGATGTCTGTTTCTCTTTTCTAAGCTGAACATTGTTTTCATCTTACTAAGTTTTAGCCTTATCTCATATCTTTTAGCCTTATCTCGTATCTGTGAAGTGTGGAAGTAAAGGTTCTCCAAATAAAGTTGGTGTTGATTTAATTTCTTGCAGCATCCTGGAAATATAGCTGTGGATGATGTTAATGGTGGAAGGTTGATCTTTTATGATTTTGGAATGATGGGAAGGTCAGTTGATCCTTTCCATCTTAGTGAAATAAATGACTCTAAAGTTCTCCGACCTAAAACTTATCAGTTCTCACATACTCTGGCATATTGCAGCATAAGTCCTAATATCAGAGAAGGCTTGCTGGAAACATTCTATGGAGTTTATGAGAAAGATCCAGATAAGGTGATCAAACTTAAAGTTCCTAGGCTTGCTGTTCCATTTTATTTGTTTATTGGTTCTGTCACTGTTCTACTTATTCACACAAATGCTTGGCTAAAGGTCTCTTTGAAATGCAGGTCCTGCAAGCAAGTATTCAAATGGGTATTCTGGTGCCTACTGGCGACATGACTGCTGTCAGACGAACTGCACAGTTTTTCCTTAATAGGTATTCGCCTGCATCACATTTTTTGAATTTTATTTTGGTTAAAGTGAAATTGAATGCTGAGACTTAAGACTCTCAAAATTAAGTCCATTATCGACTTTACTGAATTAGTATTCACCTGGGATTGTGGACTGATGTTCATTTTGTGGCTTGGTATATTTTCCGGCTAAGGTTGTGCTCTTGTATGCATAAATGAAGTGCAAAATGTGTTCGCAAAGAGGTTGCATTAGAATCCGGGAGAGTTGTTTGTTTGGACAAGGGAGTTTTTCCTTCTTCTTTTACCTCTATTTGCCTTTATCTCTTTTTCTCAATCAGTTATTAGCTTAGGATATGCCTGTTATACGTCAACTTTTCAGCCCCTAAGTGTTTTGAGTCTGCATGTGACTTATAGAGACACTAGAGGATCTTTTCATGTTCAAGTAAAAATTTGGTCCATCTTGGATAAAATTCCAGCCGGTAGGTTTCCAACAATGGGTCTTTTTGTTATTGACAAGTAATAAGATTTGACCAACAGCAAATTGGGTGAAGACTGTATACAAGAGGGTATACATGAGATCAACTATAGAGCAAGCATTCCTTCCTACAAAGTCCAAGCAGTATTAAACAAATAAAAATCCCTCACATGCTCCAACAAAGTGCAGAAAGAAGCTACATTGAATGAAAAGGCCTTTTCAATCATTCAAAAGCCCTTTGATGTTTTTTGCTCCATATAGTGCGCGTTGTCGCTTGTGGTGGTATATTCCATATTCATCTAATCTAATCCCTTCTACCTCTCGATTTGTTTCATCTTGAGAAGCCCCTCAACAGTTATGTGCATTGCATACCTACCTTGAACAACCTCTCTGAAGTGATTCCCCTACCTGCTATCATTTTGCAGTGGACGAGCAGGTGGCTGATCTGCACTCCTGCTCCTTTACATAAGATACACGAGCTAAAATGAATCTCTCTTTTCTGCATGTTTATTGATTTTTTCGAGGTTGGCTATTCACACGATTTACAACATTGGACAAAACTTGACATGTCCTAAATGCTTTCCCTTTGTTTTTCCACTACTTCTATTATCTCTTCTGTTTCCTTTCAATCAGCACAAGTGTGTCAAATTTCAGGTCCTTAACTGCAAAAAGAAAGTCAATTTGATTCTCATTTCATGGTTAACTGTGACCAAAGCTGCATTGACTCTTGAGATATTTTAAAAAGACCTTCGATTCACAAGGTGCTTTATGTTGTGCATCATCATTTTCTTTGTTAATGGACAAGAACTCCTCTGATAAGTGTCTAAATTGATTGAAGCTTGACAGTTGAAATTTTGCAGCTTTGAAGAGCGCCTTGCAGCACAAAGAAAAGAGAGAGAAATGGCACAAACAGAACTTGGGTTCAAAAAGCCATTAACCAAGGAGGAGCAAAAAGAGAAAAAGAAGCAACGTTTGGCTGCAATTGGTAATTCACTTGTCTTATCACACTTCTTTTTTGTTAGCTTGTTCTCTTCCTTTGCCCTCTTTACATCAGCCGAACCTGGGGGATGGTGGCGGGGGGGGGGGG